>JANAVB010006598.1:3359812-3504812 GCA_029216955.1 Iris pallida | reverse complement strand
AAACCACCACAACCAAAACCAGCACTACCAATAACCACCAAAACCCACTCACCTCAACCTGAGTCCATCGAGAGCCCTCTCTGTGTCGCACGCCACGTCGGATCCACCGTTCGTCGTTGACCCCGACCCGATCGTTACGGTCGGCGACCTCATCGCTGAATGATCCGTCGCCGAACTGGAGCAACCGTCCCCCGAAGTAGACGATCCTCCTCGACGGCTGCGACTTCGAGCACTGGCTATGCGTCGTCGAACCGCCCTCGCCGAAACTTTACGACGTCGGCTGATTTCGCCCAATTCTTTCCGTCGCCAACGCCATCGAGTCCCACACAGGCACACCCGTCCTCGGCCCTGAGCCGTCGGCGCCCAAACCGTGACCGAGCGACGACCAGTTGACCTCCTCCACCGCACCAGAGGCAGCCGCCCTCCGTTTTCGCTCACCACCGTCGAGCCGAGCTCGATCCTCTCCGCAAGCGGCGAATGTGCGCCGCACGACCCACTCGGGACCGACCTCCACCGCCGGGGTCGAGACTCCCTCCGCCGGAAAGTCAGACGCGGCGCCGCCATGAGCGCGATGAACCTGCGCTGGCATCCGCAGCACAACGCTTCCCGTGGACCAGCGCACGCCTCGACTGGGTCGGGCAGTGCCACCGCCCCAAGCGTTCCTCGACGCTGGACGCGCGACTCGCTGTGGCTCAAAGATCGCGCTCCTCCGGCATCCCTGATCGAGGAGCCGCCAACGTGCGCTGCCGGAGCCGCCTTCCACAGCAGTAGCACGCCGCTCCCCTCCGCCCCTCGCCGACCCAAGACCGCCACCGCCCGGACCTACGATCAGGTCGACTCCTCCGCATACCGCACCTCGACCCAGCGGTGACGAGCTCAGCACCGGTGACGAGTCGCGCTCCACCGAGCGGTGAGACAAAGAGGTCTCTTCTTGGAGAAGGAAATCCATTTCCACCTTTTTGTGAGTTCCACCTTTCTTATTCTCTCTCTTTCTGTCCTTTTCCTTTTTATTTTTACTGCTCGGTAACAAAGCTCCATCTGTTTAGTTTCTTTTAGTTAAATTTCTATTACTTCCCTCTCTCGTAAAACGAGGAGAAGAGTAATGCTAGTTGTTTTGTTCGATTACTTACATTTTGGAAACGGAGACAGATTAGAGTTATTTTAGGCATATTATTGCAACAGCATATACATACATAAGAATTGAATACTGGTACAGAGTATACTATTCTTCTTCTTCTTATTATCATTATTATTATTATTATTATTATTTACTGATTAGTTGGCCTGGCCCCATATGAGAATTGGGCCTCTGAACCAGACTGGTATATTAAGTATATTAAATATTATTTGTTTAGAATATTTAAATGATATTTTGGACCTTTGAGATACCTTTTATGGACATGTATATATATAAACTCTTAAATAGATATCTAAATTGTTTATATAAATACTTCCAAAAGCTATATGGTAGTATGACTAATAATAGTTAATAGCTCTATTTCAATATGATTTGTATAAGTATTGTAAATACTTTTTTAGATAGGTTCAAATATCTATCATGCTTCTAAATATATTTCAAATAATTAACAAATATTTTCTTGAAGATGGTTAAAACCTATTATGTTATCTATACCTTCCAAAGTATATACATATTTTTTAATTAAATAGTTATCCTTTCTCTAAGTTAAGAAATACTCCTTAAATTATTGGATTATCATGGATCGTAACTAATCGATAATTTTATATTTTCTGGCAACCCTGCATACCGATCCTTTCTAAATTGACTATTTTGGACTCAACAGAATTATTGGTTTCACCAGCTAAGGACCTCAGGCAAGTGCACTTTCTGATTGCTTTCGATTCATAGTAGTTTTCTCATTTCATGTCTATACATATATCTTACTGCTTGTTGACACGCTCGTCACACGGAGTAGTCGAGAGGAAAAATATCTTAGTAAACATGTGGACTACCCAGAACTATTCCAGTGTCTCTCGTGAATGCTAGCCGCTGTGCACGACACGTGTAGTATGCCTTATTTACCCCCTAGCCGTCCACATGTTGAAACGGATATTTCACACCACCTAGATAGATGTCTTTTATTAGTTTTTCCTTGTTTACTTCTCTATCGTGCTATGTCATAAGTTTCTTACTAGCTTTCATATTCCATATGCTATTTTCATGTCTTGATAATTCTATTATGTTTTGCATTGTCGTCGGTTTGTGTACTTGTTCCATTCCTGACTGGAAACCAACATTGTTCAGGTTTAGCCGCGATCACTCTTAGCATTGGGAAGACTTGGGTATGCTGAAGACAACCTAGAAATAGATAGCAGTTGTAACATTTCATTAACTGTAAAATCTTGTATTCCCTTTAAATTTAAGTGATGTAAATGTTGTAATAAATTTAGAAATGTGAATGAACAATAAAGATATTTTGTGATTTTGAGCTTATTGGCCGTGACAGCGTTCTACCGCCGACTCTGCGGCGTAGGCTGGCTTGGACACGTCTCGTATCCGGAAAAGCGGGTGCGAGTCGTGACACATCTCCATGTTGCAAGTCCAAACGCCTATACGGTATCTCTTTTTGAATGCTAAGGACTCCATGCCTCGGCACGTCTAAGCCAAGCTCCGCCCCGAGCCAATCATAACCTGAACCTGCACAAAACTAGTGGGGGATTAGTGCTTTCGTCCTCGCTTCGCACTGATCAAGACCCGCTCGCACCCAAACCAAACACTAAATATATATTTTACGAAACATGCATCTTAATTTGTGAGCTTTCTATTTAGCCTTAGGATCAGTTTCATGGAAATGATTCAACATATCAACTTAATATAAATGTGTCCAATATCGTGTCCCTGCGGCAGATACATTTAGACATAATATGAATATAAACATAGTGATTGTGCTCATCTTCGTCCCTTTTTGCCTAGCCTGCAATGGTTAGAACTTAACATAGAAATCATATTATTCACGCATTCAACCGACCATACTTAACATAAGCATAGGGGTGGCAAGCCCTGCGCTTGCACCCAACTCTAATCTCAGCCCACCGGCCCTATCTATATGAAGATCACGGTGTTTTGCACCGTAATGGACTTGGCATCTCTTATGTGTAAGCCTATGATCGCTTCGATACGAGTTGCTAGTCCAGTATGCGAATGATCCCAAACTTACTGATATCATAGCTTATCACAACACTGGACGGTCGCAACCCAGCCGAATGATGTGCACCATAAATACCATACATAATTCCCTCCTAGGACGGACGGTCCTGGTGCCCCGGTCGTAACCGTCCGAGGGAAGCCGCACCCGTGCACGGGCCATCCGAGTCCATTGACCATGCAATACGTTCCATAGCATACAAGTTATACATTTCAACCCATCCCGTGTTCCATAACGTAATCCCACATCTCTATTCCAAGTTCCGTAGGCATTATGTCCCAACACGTCCGTATTGATGCACGACGCCCAACGGCTTGGACTTCTCGTACTTATTTTTAACGTGTTCCGTTCATAAGTTACTCACGTAGCTTAGTCCCGTAGTTACTTAGTCCTTTCCTAGTTTCCGTGCACGAGGGCACGCTCAGCGCCATAATCAATATTCTATGCCTAGTGTTCAATGTTCTTGGACTCGTGCACGTGATGCACATCTCAATATTGTCTTTCAATATTCTACCATCATGCCCTAACGCGACTCGTACACTTGATGCACGTCGCTTCAATTGTTCAATGTTCTATCTTAATGTTCGACATATACTAGGACACTTAATCGCCGAGCAATGCTCGCTAACTTGATAGCAACTTACGCATACAGGGATATATTTTATTAGACGTGAAGGAATAGGGAGAGAGAGTCAAGAACCCGCCCACCTTAAGCCGATACGCCTTGTCGTCTCGCCGATTGAAGCGGCTCGCTTCCACAACTTGGTCGCATAGCTAACTCTCGGACTTAGCCATTCCTTTGAACTACTCGGTTGATTTGGCCTATCGTGCCCATGCCACAATCCGTTGCAAGGCCACGATTTGGTTTCGCGGACACTTCACTGCATAAGGCAAAATGCCGACCTCTTATCGTCCAACGTAAAAGCATAGCCTGTACACCAGATCGACTAAAATCAACACTTGCTCAATGGAACTTATCCTTTGCATCAATTCGATCCATAGATTCCAATCGACTCAAAGTTTACCTTTGGCCAACGTAACTCTTACATCAATTATCGTCGATACTTCATCTGGTCAACGCAACTCTTAGAGTCAACGACTCATCGTAATGTACCGTACGGAGTGGGGCATTACATAGTATACGTCGGATCCTGTCATGAGATGTTATTTCTGGACTTTTCTGGTATATTGGTATATTGTTCGATCTTGTTTTTCTTGTACATGTATAGACACCGATTTGGGAGTGGGATGGCCCCCTGCTTTTGAATCTTGTGTCATAACGTGACATGTCCGGATCCACTATACTACTCGGGGATGGGGAGTTATTAGAGGTTATATGATCAATACCCTCATGTCACTATTCTTGTGCTTACGTCACCCTTACTGCACTTAGGGTGTAGCGAGATCTTATATTTCTTGTGCTCGCTTTTTATGTTGGCCGGCTTGACCCTTCTTGAGATTTTTCTGTGATAACCGGACCAAATCATGATCATATGTCTCATGCCGACCACATAACGCCCTAATATCTCATGGCACTAGTTTATGTTTACGTTTATACGTCATATATCCCTGTTCTATTGTACATTTATGTATTTTATACCATGACATGATATCCAGTTTACATATCCTGTTTATATTTCCTGTCTTGATATTTCATCTTGTTTTTCATTATAATTGTCTCTTATAGAATTTGTATGGAACTGTTGTTAGTGTTTGTACTTGCTCATATCCTGACATGATAACCATGTTGATGTTTACAGATGATTTAGAGGCTGATTGCTCGACCTTCTATAGCTACGGCATAGATGGCGAGTATGACTTGGACATTCCCGTGGAGTCGGTGCTTATAGGGTGCACCGTCTGCTTAGACTAGTTAGATAGGCTTGCCTAGACTGTGATCCAGCTAGTACTTCAGACTTGTAGTATACATATTATTTGGAATTTCTGTTATGTTTTTAACTCTAAACTTGTGTGGGATCTTGCATCTATTTCCTGTTATTTCCTTCTATCATATCTTTCATATTTTATGTTATCTTTCTTAGATGTCTTGTGATTGAGTTGTGACATTATATACCTCCGGGCGGAGATGACAGGTACCTCTATATTGTATCTAGATGTTATATGTTATAGACGACCTATACAGCGTTCTACCGTCGATTCTGTGACGTAGGCTGGACGTACCCACGTGCTCGTGTCCCTACTTAGGGTGCGGGTCGTGACAGCTATCGAAATCGATACGTAAGAAAACGTAAGCACGATATGAGAATACAAAATGGAGTGTGCCTCGTGCTATCAAAATTTTATAAATAACAATACGAGAATGAACGAACTGGTTGATCATGAACTTTGTGATTGATCAAGACGAGACTATAAGTCATCGACGATTGGTTCGATGCGTATAGCATCTCGGGTGTTGACCGTAGGTAGATATACTCGAACTCAATACGAGTAGATGTTTCATGAATTTTGGAATCAACGATGGTAGTGCATGACTTTACTCGGAGGATAGTTGCGCATCAGCTGCGCCGATAGAAATGGTTTTGTCCAAAATTGGGTAGTCGTATAGAAATCGTCGGAACATGATTTGGCTCCGAAATAAGATATAGCATGGTTCGTAGTAAACTATCCTTCGTTAATGATCCACAATTATCTAGCGTAGCTTCGGGTCAGCTGACCCTGAAGACTTGACCGCCAAATCAAATTGAATGTTGCAGATCGTAAGATGACCCGTGCGATATCGCGTATAAAATTGCATTAATAACAAATATAATATGGTGCATGTTGACGATAAGTCTAGGCGATCAAAAATTTGTTGGAACAGCTTTCGATTGAGAATAATATAGTTATATTTTGAGTATTCGTCGGATGAATGCTTGAATGGTTATGTTGGTCGACGATCGAACTAAAAATTTACCAACGAACTTGGTGATTTGGATAGGCAATTATGAGAATCGTACTATGTACGAGAGAGAACGATAAGGGAATTACTTGCGAGTTATGACGTTAGATACAGATTTACCTTGCAACTGAGCTTGCGTGAATCGGACTTATATTCAATGTTGCGAGACGGGCAAGTTTATAATTTGGTTAGTGAATTCCTACTCATTAGGAATCGAACGTAATATGCATCGTAGAGACTTTGAGTCAAAGCGATTGCTGCCTTGAGCACCGTCGCCTCGATGCAAAATTTTATGTCGGATAGATTGTGGTCTTTGTGCAATGTCAATTTAAATTTACGTCAGATGAATTTAAGCACGATGTCTAGGAAAGTAACCTAGCGGGCGTAGTCCTGAATATTAATGCATTTGCAAGTCAACAAGGAAATCGTATCGAGATGAGTTGCATAGCCAGACTTCTGAAATAATTGGACAATGATTTTGAACGCAAGGCGTTACGGAGGATCGTTGCGATCGGATGCGCGATGGCTCGACGCGACGCATAGAGTTGATAGTCCATATGAAACATACGAAACGAGAAATACGATTTTGAATCACGTCGCGTGTAGTGACTTTATTGAATGAATCACGTATGTATCGAATATACATATGCGATAAAATTTTAAGAACAGTTACTAAAGATAAGTCCGATAGGGAGTACGAGATGGCAAGCATAGCATCGAAATTACCTGTCAGCTTTGTTCCAATTTTGCTACCACTGGACTTGGTTGAAATACATATATCTTTGGGACGTCTTGAATATAGGTACGGATCCAAATCGAGTTGTATACAAAAATTTAAATCAAGATGCAGGAAAGCCTTTGGAATGTTAATAAAAAGCTTGTAAGATAGTGTGAAACTGAACAACATTGGTGGGACGAGACCGTGAAACGATCTATAAAACACTTAATCGGAGTTTTAGTTTTGGTTTTGGTTCAAGGACGAACCTTGTTTTGAGTTGTATATTCTGTAATACCCTGCTCCGTACGGCGCATTACACTGAGATGTTGACTCAAAGAGTCGTATTGATCGAATAAAAAGTATCGATGCAAATCGATACGAGAGTTACGCTGTCTAGAGCAATGCATCGAACTAAGTCAATGCAAAGAGTTGCATTATCCCAAAGAATGCATTGAGTTGAATCGATGCAAAGCGTTGCATTGCCCCCAAAGGATAAGTGCGTTGAGTCGGCTCGAAGATTCTGAGAAATCGAATCGACCACGGCACAAGTCCGATAGATGCAAGTATTGATTTTAGTTAGTTTCATGTGCAGGCTATCCGTTTACGCTGAAATATTAGAGGTCGACATTTTGCCTCATTCACAATGGGTCCGCAAAATCGAAACCACCGCCTTGCAACGGGCTGGAACTAGGGCATGGTAGGCTAAAATCGATCGAGTAGTTCAATAAAACAAGAAGTGCTTAAATGGCTAAGTCAAAAGATTTGGTCGTGCAACAAAGATATGAAATCGAGGCGCATTGGCTCGGCAAACAACAAGGCGTATCGGCTTAAGGTGGGAGGACTGACTCTTCTTTTTATGCCTTCATGCCTAAGTCAGAATGTATCATTGTATGCTAAGTTAACCTATCGATGCCACGGGCGTGGTTCGATCAAAAAATAAATCATAGTGTGTGTCGAACACTAGTTAGAACAATTAAAATGAAATGTGCATCAAATGCATGAGTCGCTATGGAATATTGGATATTGCAAAGGCGAGCGCCTCGGTGCGCAAGCCACAAGAACATGGGATACCTATATTCGGCGAATGCCTTCGTGCACAAGCCATTCCGTGCCTTCGCGCATGAGTTAGAAAGGCTAGCACATTGAAAGATTATGAAGGCGAGCACCCTAGCATGCAAGCCACTAACATTGAACACTAAGGCATAGAACATGGAAATACGACTTCGATGCGTGCATCAAGTGCACGACTTGAAGGAAAAGATGATAAATGTGTCAAACGTGCATACGTACACGAGATCATAAAAGATGGCTTCGTTACGAAAGAGTACAGTTGTGGCATGAATGTGACGGAACTGTCACATATGACATGATGCCTCAAAAATGTTCAGGACCTTTGGGTCGTTCGGTTGACGAACATTGAGTTGAGGCATGATGCCATTAAATATTAAAACAAAGTATGAAATGTGAGAACATAGAAAGTTAATAGAAGAAATACGAGATGATAAAGCCTAAGTCTTAGACTCAAGACTATGTTTGGTTGTTTGAATAATAGTACGTTGCATGGTCGAATGGACTTGAGGAAATTATGATAATCTTCCGTACACGGGGATGTTCCCTCCGAACGGGTGCGTCGGGGCACCGGGACCGTTCGACCTCAGAGGGATATAATCTTTGATGGGTGCACATCTGTAAGACGACTAGCAACCGGTTATAGATGTGAAAAGTCACAAAAGATGGTATGCATACGGTATGTCTTCGGTTGTTTGGGATAGTAACCCAACCCGTGAAGCTCCGGGCTACCCAATTAGAGAAAGAAAATAAAGAGGGAAAAGAAACGAAAAACACCTTTAGTCCATTCTGGCGAGAATACGCCAACGACCTTCATATAGTTAAGGAACGATGGATTGAAAGTGCAGGCACGTATGTATCCTGCACACATAGATCCTGCATATAGAGCAATTATAACATGACAGGAAAGGAATGGGGCATATTCACCTTGCGTCAGTACAAGGGCGAGTGCGTCTATGCAGGGGCGGCCCGGGCCCAGGGCAGGCCGGGCGACGGCCCAGGGCCCCCTGACGAAAGGGGGCACCAACATGGAACTATCTCCAATAGAACTAATATATATCATGTGCTTTTTTTAACAAAAAAATATTGTGGTGTAGTGGTTATAATGCTAGACTAGTATTTAAGAGGTCCTTGGTTCAAATCTTGGCTACTGCAATTTTTTTTTTCAGCTCAGGGCCGGCCCTGCGTCTATGTTGGTAAGAAGTCGCACCCTGAAACAAATACGAGATTGCTTGTCTGCTTGCCTATTCAATTCGAATAGCGTGCTTGCCATGATAACATGCTTTACCGTTTTTGAATATGCCATGAAATCGACCCTAAGGAGAATATAGCATTGATTCAACATAAATACTAAATGTCGGTTTAGAAAGTGGGTCTTTTCATCAGTACATGCGAGGACGAACGTACTGACCCCCCACCAGCTTTCATGCAGGTGCAGGGAATGGATTGCTCACGACGAAGCTTCGATTGATCGCACTGAGGCATGGAATGCCGTAGCGTTTGAAGCGTACGATCGCATTGACGCTCGGACTTGCAACATGATTGATGCGGCCGAGATATAGAAGGCATGATGTATGGAACGGTGAAATCCTTAGTGGGCCAGAGAGAACTTGAGTGTTGTAGCCAATCTGGCAAATTCAGTTGGACTATTGAAAGCCTTTGTAATCTTAGTTCATTATCAATAAAGAGAAATGTTTCGTATACTATGTTTTCTTCCGTTTGCTAATATCAAATTTAAGATAACCATTTTGAGAACTTGTCAACTTGCTTAGCACGAGCGCAACTCCAGGCTCGTGCGGCATCACGCCCCCTGCGAGGACGATGATTCATGTGGATTTCGGGTCGGGGAGTGACAAAATCCACCATAAAATAATATTTCATCGCGTGCCCAGAATTAACGATGAATATATAAAACGGGTTCTGAATAACCTTTTTGCCCTTCTAATTTATTGAAAACACCCCCGAATCCTACTTTTCAAAAAAAAAAGTTTCGATTCTTCCTCTTCTTCCATACGCCGCTCAGTTTCGAATCTAGGTTTTTTCCTCCAAAATCTTCAAATCTTCCTCTCCATTCGCAATCTTCACACCATGTCAACATCACCGGCAGCATCACCAGTTAGAGAAGATATACCAGTTGTGGAGAAAATGAAGACAGTTGCATAAAATCCAAAAGGGAATGACAGAAAAACACAAAAAACGGATAACTAAGAAAGTTGCACATAAGGAAAAAGAAAATGATGCTAAGCAACAAAAAGTGCAAAAAGAAGGCATAACTTTAAGTTATATTCATGATTCTGTACAAAAACACAGAGAATGGAATTCTTCGTGTTAAAACGCATGAGAATATTCATTTTTCGTCTTAAATTACACGGAAAATGTCATTCTCCGTGTAATTTAAATCAAGAATGTCATTTTTCGTGTTAAATTACGCGGAGGATGCCATTCTCAGTGTTAAAACGCATGAGAATGTTCATTCTCCGTATTAAATTACACGAAGGATGCCATTCTCTGTAATTTTAACATGAAGAATGTCATTCTCCGTTTTAATTACACGGAGAATGGCATCCTCCGTGTTAAAACGCATGAGAATGTTCATTATCCGTGTTAAATTACACGGAAAAAACTATTCTCCGTGTAATATAGCACGGAGAATGCCATTCTCCGTGTTAAATTACACGGAGAATGGCATCCTCTATGTTAAATTACACGGAGAATAATATTCTCATGCGTTAAAACGCATGAGAATGACCATTATCCGTCTTAAACTACACGTAGGATGTCATTCTCTGTGTTAAATTACACGGATAATGGAATTCTATGTGTTAAAACGCATGAGAATGACTATTATCCGTGTATAAAAATGGAGAATATCATTCTCCGTGTTAAAATACATGGAGAATGCCATTCCGTGTATAAAAACACAGAGAATGTCATTCTCCTTGTTAAATTACACGGATAATGATATTCTCCGTGTTAAAACGCATAAGAATGACTATTCTCCGTGTAATTTAACACGGAGAATGTCATTCTCCATTTTAAATTACACGAGGAATGGTCATTTCCAGTGTTAAAATGCATAAGAATGACCATTCTCTATTTTAAATTACACGTTAATGGCATTCTCTGTATACAAAAATGGATAATATCATTCTCCGTGTTAAATATCACGGAGAATGGCATTCTCCGTGTTAATTACACGGAGAATGCCATTCTCCGTGTATAAAAACACGGAGAATATCATTCTCCTTGTTAAATTATACGGATAATGATATTCTCCGTGTTAAAATGCATAATGTCACGACCCGCACCCACTGTGAGGGTACGAGTACGTAACAACGCCCAGCCTACGCCGCAGTGTCGGTGGTAGAACGCTGTTCTAGGTCATGAACTATAACTAGCATAATATGAATACTCTCCATAAGGAGGCCAACACAGAGGTACAACTCAATCACAATCTAAGGTAGAATGATAAAAATAGATAAACATGAAATCCAAAAGAGATACAGGAGATAGAAGTCTAAGTGTCTAAGATACATAATCCCAGAAATACATCTCAAAACTCAAATACAGTAATCCACAAGTAAATACAACTCCAGACAAAATGAAATAACTATCTAAACAACCTCTATTGTGTCTCCTCTAGGCTAGCAGGCAATCCCAGGCTATCTGTAAAATTTATCAACAGGTCCAGTCAGGACAGGAGCGAGCACAATACATCTCAACAAATCATAGCAGGTTAGAAAATATAATCATGTAGTAAAGTAAGATACAGGATCTGAAGAAATACAGTATGTAAACAGGGAGAGAGAACTGTAATAGAAATATCTACTATAAATAGAGAACTAACAGTGGCTAGTGATGTAGAGTACAAGATAGCACATGTGAACGGGACAGATTTGTACATGATCTAAACTAAAGAGTTGTACATGATCTACACTACTATGGAATTGTTCACATGACTACTAGCACTCCCCCGTTTCCCCAATCAATACACAAGGATCTAAACAGGTTATGTTATTGTACATGATATCACATGGGGCCCTTAAAAGGGTGCACATGATAGTATACATGAAGGCTCTGTGAACATGAGAGTACAAGATTCACAAGAGTGTACATGTATGGTGAAAGCACAGAAGTACATGATGAAAGTGAAACGCACATGACACAATGTACCCGATGCTCCCGAGGGGGATAACATCGCATGAAGAGATCTGTATAGTACTAATCCGTGATAATGTCGTGACAGCATCAAGTATAGTAATCTAAAGCAGGAATATAATTCTAAGCATGATATGAAATGATCAGAGAATGTACTCGCCTGATATCTGAATGTCCAAGGTAAAGATACTATCCGAGGAGAGGTATTTGGCTCCTAATTAGAACAGCACAAGTCACAACATGTCCAGAAGGGTAATATAAAGCACTACAATGCATTCTACATGAATCTAGGTCAAACTAGGCCAAAGTCAACTCTTGGTCAACTCTGGTCAACTGCACTAGTCAAACTAGGTCAAACTAGGTCATGTCCTAACCCAGCAAGTCTTACTAGGCCTAACCAAGACTTATCCTAGCAAGCACACATCAATACAAGGCTATACAAGCCAACATACACCCAACTCTATATAGCATGCAATTATTCAATACTCAAATAGGCAAGAATTCACATTGGATATACACTAGGTAATCTATTACTTTAAACCATATATGTCTACACATGTATACACATGCATATATTGGTATTCAACATTAGGTCTATAATCATGGCATTTCAAATGGTTATATAAACTTATATATTACAACACAATATGCTAACATATATATAATATACATACATAGCTAAGTTAACTATATTCATAAATACTTATTTAAGAGGCTATGTGTGTGTATGTGAACATGACAAAGGGGCAAGTGAGGGTTAAATGGGCATACATAGTGTATACATATCAAAGAGTGTCAAAGTGTAAGTGAACAATGTGTCAAGTGTGATAATGTCAACATAGTGTAAGGGGGTATATGAGGTAATATAGGATTTGTGTTAACATAGAACATTATATCTCATTAACTTGTATATTTCAAACATTACATCTATTATTATATTACATTCATGCTTTCATTCATTCATCATTCATTTATTCTCTTGCACTACTATATGTACCATACATTACATACTATGGAACCTACATATTCATTACAAGCCATACTTATACATGCTTACATTAGATAGAATACTTACACCTCGTACATCATTTATTTAACCATTTACTCATGCTTGTATTCTCTATTTAGTTACATAATGTATATACATTAACATGGGTTAAAATCAAATAGAACATTATATTACACACAAGGATGCACAAAATGCATATGCCGAATAGTAACTCCTACTAATAATTAATATTGTACCATCTTAGCATGAATTAAAATTTAGGATTAAAGTATGTTATAGATCTATGTGTTAGCTTTCCGAAACTTTAAGCGGATCGTATTTTCGTTTCCGGAAACTCCCGGAATCGCGAAAACACCGAGAACGCGTTTGTCTTTCGTACAGCTGACACTCAAATAATTCTCCAGAAAGTTACAGAAATAATTAGGCCTATTAATACATGTTTTTGGAAAGCTAACTTCAATACGCTTCTTTTAAAAAAAACAGGAGATTAAACCGAGCTTTGAGCTAGAAGTTATGACATTTCTAAGTTAGGGCTGAAATTAAAAACGTGGATAAAAATCATGACGGATTTAGATAGTTTGAGCCAAAAGAATACACAATATATATCCTAATTATCCACAACAATAATAGCAATAATAATATGAGAAACCACACTCACAAACTTGATTATATAATCATCATGAACCATTTATTACATATATAAATATAGATACACTCTCATTACAATATATATATATATAAATCTATATATGTAACATGAACACATCCACAACACAAAGGACACTCCTATGACCTCCAAATGGACACAAAATGGACACAAATGGAGATACAACCATGGGGGTCATTCCTATGGGTTCAAAATAGACCTATATGCATGAGGAAATGAAAAAGAGAAGGGATTTATACCTCCCGGTAGATCGAATCGAAAAAAAATCTTCCCGGAGCGACACTGACACGTAGAGATTCCAAAAGGACACGAACGAGCTCCGAATCCTCCCAAACTTGGAAAGCTTCCTCCTTGGCTAGAATGGAGAAGGAAAGAAGAAGATTTGGTGGTAAAACGGAAGGATTTGGTGGAGAAATTGCTAGGGATTGCTCTCTAAGAATTTGGAGAAGAACAAGAGAGAGAAAAATAGATGGATAATGACAAATGGGAGGCTTAACCCTATCCTTATTGTGGCTGGCCATAAAGGTGGTTTTGTCCTATTAGGAAAAGTCTAAAATCTCCTACTAACCTATTCTATGAGTATTAGGAAAGGGCTAATTGGTTGGGGCTAAATTAGTCATTCTAATGTCTCTAATCACACTAACCTTATCCATAATAATTAGTCTAACCTCTAACTAAAATATTTCTATCATATGGACTAAAATTAATATCATGTGGGCCATGTCTAACTAGTGTGTGGGTCCCACTAGAGTCAAACTACCTCCGGGTCCCCGTTTTAAGTCGGATTGAGTTAAAATTCGAACCCGACTCAAATAACCCCAAAACAATATCATAAATAATAAAATAATATCAAAATAATTCAAAGAGGTCAAATGCAAAAATATTCTTAGGCCAAAAATGACATTAAAATATTATAATCACATGGTTAGGCTCTAGGTCAAACAGTCTCTAGGGTTTCACTAGCAAAACGTCAAAACCACAAGTCATTGATTTAAATAATTTTAAAATGATTTAAAATCAACAAAAATTATATCATAAATTAAATATCATTATTAAAATAATTATAAACACAAAATTTTAAAATTACCCTCATTTGGGAAACTGGGTGCTACAACTCTACCCACCTTAGAAAAATTTTGTCCTCAAAATTTAAGATCGATAGTACTCCTTCTAGAGCCTCTAACCTACCCAATATCTAAGGTAACACTTCCTAACACTGGAATAATAAACGGACATCTAAAAAATGTCAATCTAGGAATACCTCCAATACTGCTCTGCTGTACGGCGGTAATGGAACTTCAATAGAATATGGACTGGAACCTATATCCAAGGGAATGGACCTATTTTAAAGTGGTCTTAACTAAGGATGAAAAAGAACTGATCATAGGCTATAGGTATGCTTAAACTATTATCTTCCAATTAACCATCTATTAATACATTCTATTACCAAAGGAACGATGCATTACTAAGACATATAGGCACATATCTCTCATAACACATTTATGCTCACCAAAAGACTAGTACATCCCATCAAGGCTGATACTATAATCTCTCATAAATCTCATAAGCTACATGTTTATAGACACACATCTCCACATCAAGGACTAACCTATATATATCTACAACTGATACTAATGGGGTGACGTCCCTATCTCCCAACAATCAAGGTCTAAATTTTTTTTAAATCATGCAATTTGAAGGAATAGTATACAAGGTCAGGGCATACCGTAGCAGTTGGAAGTCTCACCTAGGTACACTAATTATTCTAGGTCAAAACAGTACTATGGTATCAACACATAAACAATCTAGGGTGTCCTAATTAGGAAGGTAAGGGAACAACAATCAACAAGGTTGTAGGGCTGTCTACCATCCTATATAAAAATTGGTCATTAACAAGCAACTAAGAAATTATTAAAAGGTTACTATTCCATAAAATGGCAAAAATTAAAAATTTAGGCACAACAAATCACAAATAGATTTTTGTCTTGACATGATCTTAGTTGATCAATTTCGGGATAAAACGAGATTTGGGCAAGAAGGGAAATCAATGAAATCAAAGTATGAGCACGAGCATCCAATGATGGAGGTTCAGGTCATGATTAAATTTAGTTCGACTGAGTACGAATACGAGGTTCATAGGCGATGAAAAGATTTCAAGGAGAATTGTCAAGGCTGTCGCGAATGAGACTCTAGGGTCAAGTTTAACTATGTCAACATTCTCGTAGATTGATACATGAAAAAGCAAACCAAAGTGCAATAGGTTGATCAGACCATCATGTACCGGTTCTAATTAGACAATATGTTAGTGGGTGGCCACCCAATAAAATATGTCATGACCAAGCTCGAAGATAGATAAGCTTGCAAAACTAAGGCTAATTTAGCAGCACAAGATATAAGGGTGGTAATGATGAAAGGAATTACATAGTCCAAGTTTCTTAACCAACGGGTCAAGTAATCAGATAAGGTACAAGGTTAAGCATCTAAGGAAACAAGCAGAACACCATCACATGTCGGGTCGAAAGAATTGAGTCAAGGCTGGATTTCTAATTGAAATAAGAAGAAATTTAGTATAATGGTAGAGGTTATAGTTTAGCCAGTTGACCAGAAAATTATATCAAGAAAATAGATTACAAGAAGACGGGTTTTAGTGGGACATGATATACCTACACGAAGGTGAGCTCGTCTAGGTCTTGCATATAAGATTTGTTGGAGGGTAACAGCTAGTATTACATTCCGAATATCAAAGTCACGATAAGGAACGTCAAGGATCTCAATTAGAAAGTGGGAGTTCAAGAGGTGGTAATTAATGCACAAAAATAATGAAGATCGAGTTAGTCATCTGCTTCTGATACTCTTAAGTTCATCTGGTCATAACTTGCCAATCATATCTTTACCTCACCAGTCTCCATATGAAAATTTAACCTTTACTTAAACCCTTACCATGACTTCCGTAGGCAATTTTCAATTTTCAAACATCACTCTTGAAGCACAACCCTCACATTTAGGAATCAACATTAACCATTTATTTAAATTTTCAAGTTCTTTCACCTTGTCTTAAATTTGACCCAAAATCTCTAAATCCCGTTTACAAATTCCTTGAACTTGTTCAAATTGTTCTCCTCGTATTATTTAATTTAAATCTCTAGGCCTTACAAAACTTATCTTTCATCATAAAATCAACTTTCGTATTTTTTTCGACATACACCCTTGAATATTATTCTCCTAAAATATTTCACAACAATCTCTAAACTTCCATAACTTTGTGCTCTCTATATCCCTAGTCATTTCCTCGCAACATCTTGTTTAATTTCCTTATTAAACACAATTAACTTCTATTTTCCATTACTAACCTTCTACATAGCCTCAGAGTAAAAGTTTTCCCCAGAATCAATAACCAAGATTTTCTAAGTTCTCAAAACTAGGTTGACCTCTGATATCCTCATTAGTTTTGAATACACCTATAAACTGTCTTATAACCCCAAAATTTCTCTAAATGTAATTGTTTCCAGATTGGCAGTATACAACTCTTTATTCTATTCGAGACCTTTACCACATTTCTATCTCAAGTTTCCATATGGAACACTCCACATTTGATTTTCTTTAGATCATCATAAAATAACCAGTTACGTCTTCTCTGAGCTACATAATTTACGTCACTTCCTTAACATTTCTCAGGCAAAATTATATGAAGATTCAAGAGTTGTCAAGGTATAGCTGACAGAATTATATACGAGACAGAAAATTGATATAATCAGGACAGGTATATAAGACAAGGAATGATGGTAGTAAAAATATTGGCAGGAAAAGAATGATAATAGAATCTGTTCTGCTTATCTATTTAAAAGAGGGACCCATTTTTTTTGAAACAAGAATTATAATACCAAATCCAAAATAAGGCCTAGCAAAATCATTGGTTTATTGTATTAAGAAGAAATAAATTTTTGTAAAAAGTTACACAAGGTTTATAAAAATAGCTAAAGCTACATCCTAAGTAAACAAGGAGAAACAAAACAAAACAAAACAACAATAATTCCTTCTTCTTTTTTGAATGACTGAAACAAAAGTAGCAAAAACATGTTCGAAAATATTTAAGGTACAATCTGATAATCATATGCGTCTATCCAAAATTATGGTACTCTAAATCCTCATCATACTAGTGAGCAAGGCTACGATAATCACAGAGTCCTTGACTTATGCACATACCTCTAGAATCATGGTATTTAACATTTTTGCGATACCGCTAGCTTGGCTGCAAAAACCTTAAATTTCCACACCCGAAAAATATATCCAAAATCAGACTATATGCCCTCACCATGCTGGCTAATGTGACTATAGAAGACAAGATTTCCATAACTTAGATGACCTAGCCCATATAATTTCATCTTGCCAAAAATTAAATTAAATCAACAATGAATACCAAAAAAAATTAAATTTATCAACGAACATCAAATTCAGAAATGAACAAAATCATTCAAATTATATAACTACAAACTCGGATGCTATAGCTAACATCAAGATTCAAATTTCAACAATCTTCATCAAAATCAATAAATACAAACTCAAATTCAATAATAATCCATCAAAATCAAATTCAATAGCAGAAAGTAAAGATAAATCAAATCAAGGAAAAAAGAAAAGAGTTTTCAAATTGGAGTTAAACAAGATTCTCAAGGGTCGTCCCAGGAATCTCTCAAGGGTTCCTATTTGTGATTGAGTACCTTCAAAATATATCATAATCCTACTGCAGGCTGTAGTGGTACTCTAGTTCGAATACCACTACACAAACTCGACCTGCATGGGCCACCACTAAAAGCGTGTCACGACCCGCACCCACCGTGAGGGTACGAGTACGTAACAACGCCCAGCCTACGCCGCAGTGTCGGCGGTAGAACGCTGTTCTAGGTCATGAACTATAACTAGCATAATATGAATACTCTCCATAAGGAGGCCAACACAGAGGTACAACTCAATCACAATCTAAGGTAGAATGATAAAGATAGATAAACATGAAATCCAAAAGCGATACAGGAGATAGAAGTCTAAGTGTCTAAGATACATAATCCCAGAAATACATCTCAAAACTCAAATACAGTAATCCACAAGTAAATACAACTCCAGACAAAATGAAATAACTATCCAAACAACCTCTATTGTGTCTTCTCTAGGCTAGCAGGCAATCCTAGGCTATCTGTAAAATTTATCAACAGGTCCAGTCAGGACAGGAGCGAGCACAATACATCTCAACAAATCATAGCAGGTTAGAAAATATAATCGCAGTAAAGTAAGATACAGGATCTGAAGAAATACAGTATATAAACAGGGAGAGAGAACTGTAATAGAAATATCTACTATAAATAGAGAACTAACAGTGGCTAGTGATGTAGAGTACAAGATAGCATATGTAAACGGGACAAATTTGTACATGATCTACACTAAAGAGTTGTACATGATCTACACTACTATGGAATTGTTCACATGACTACTAGCACTCCCCCGTTTCCCCAATCAATACACAAGGATCTAAACAGGTTATGTTATTGTACATTATATCACATGGGGCCCTTAAAAGGGTGCACATGATAGTATACAGGAAGGCTCTGTGAACATGAGAGTACAAGATTCACAAGAGTGTACATGTATGGTGAAAGCACAGGAGTACATGATGAAAGTAAAATACACATGACACAATGTACCCGATGCTCCCGAGGGGGATAACATCGCATGAAGAGATTCGTATAGTACTAATCCGTGATAATGTCGTGACAGCATCAAGTATAGTAATCTAAAGCAGGAATATAATTCTAAGCAGGATATGAAATGATCAGAGAATGTACTCGCCTGATATCTGAATGTCCAAGGTAAAGATACGGTCCGAGGAGAGGTGTTTGGCTCGTAATTAGAACAGCACAAGTCACTACATGTCCAGAAGGGTAATATAAAGTACTACAATGCATTCTACATGAATCTAGGTCAAACTAGGCCAAAGTCAACTCTTGGTCAACTCTGGTCAACTGCACTACTCAAACTAGGTCAAACTAGGTCATGTCCTAACCCAGCAAGTCTTACTAGGCCTAACCAAGACTTATCCTAGCAAGCACACATCAATACAAGGCTATACAAGCCAACATACACCCAACTCTATATAGCATGCAATTATTCAATACTCAAATAGACAAGAATTTACATTGGATATACACTAGGTAATCTATTACTTTAAACTATATATGTCTACACATATATACACATGCATATATTGGTATTCAACATTAGGTCTATAATCATGGCATTTCAAATGGTTATATAAACTTATATATTACAACACAATATGCTAACATATATATAATATACATACATAGCTAAGTTAACTATATTCATAAATACTTATTTAAGAGGCTATGTGTGTGTATGTGAACATGGCAAAGGGGCAAGTGAGGGTTAAATGGGCATACATAGTGTATACATATCAAAGAGTGTCAAAGTGTAAGTAAACAATGTGTCAAGTGTGATCGTGTCAACATAGTGTAAGGGGGTACATGAGGTAATATAGGATTTGTGTTAACATAGAACATTATATCTCATTAACTTATATATTTCATACATTACATCTATTATTACATTACATTCATGCTTTCATTCATTCATCATTCATTTATTCTCTTGCACTACTGTATGTACCATACATTACATACTATGGAACCTACATATTCATTACAAGCCATACTTATACATGCTTACATTAGATAGAATACTTACACCTCGTACATTATTTATTTAAACATTTACTCATACTTGTATTCTCTATTTAGTTACATAATGTATATACATTAACATGGGTTAAAATCAAATAGAACATTATATTACACACAAGGGTGCACAAAATGCATATGCCGAATAGTAACTCCTACTAATAATCAATACTGTACCATCTCAGCATGAATTAAAATTTAGGATTAAAGTATGTTATAGATCTATGTGTTAGCTTTCCGAAACTTCAAACGGATCGTATTTTCGTTTCCGGAAACTTCCGAAATCGCGAAAACACCGAGAACGCGTTTGTCTTTCGTACAGCTGACACTCAAATAATTCTCCAGAAAGTTACAGAAAGAATTAGGCCTATTAATACATGTTTTTGGAAAGCTAACTTCAATACGCTTCTTTTAAAAAAAACGGAAGATTAAACCGAGCTTTGAGCTAGAAGTTATGATATTTCTAAGTTAGGGCTGAAGTTAAAAACGTGGATAAAAATCATGACGGATTTAGATAGTTTGAGCCAAAAGAATACACAATATATATCCTAATTATCCACAACAATAATAGCAATAATAATATGAGGAACCACACTCACAAACTTGATTATATAATCATCATGAACCATTTATTACATATATAAATATAGATACACTCTCATTACAATATATATATATATATATATATATATATATATATATATATATATATATATATATATATATATAAATCTATATATGTAACATGAACACATCCACAACACAAAGGACACTCCTATGACCTCCAAATGGACACAAAATGGACACAAATGGAGATACAACCATGGAGGTCATTCCTATGGGTTCAAAATAGACCTATATGCATGAGGAAATGAAAAGGAGAAAGGATTTATACCTCCCGGTAGATCGAATCGAAGAAAAACCTTCCCGGAGCGACACCGACACGTAGAGATTCCAAAAGGACACGAACGAGCTCCGAATCCTCCCAAACTTATGAAGCTTCCTCCTTGGCTAGAATGGAGAAGAAAAGAAGAAGATTTGGTGGTGAAATGGAAGGATTTGGTGGAGAAATTGCTAGGGATTGCTCTCTAGGAATTTGGGGAAGAACAAGAGAGAGAAAAATAGATGGATAATGACAAATGGGAGGCTCAACCCTATCATTATTGTGGCTGGCCATAAAGGTGGTTTTGTCCTTTTAAGAAAAGTCCAAAAGCCCCTACTAACCTATTCTATGAGTATTAGGAAAGGGCTAATTGGTTGGGGCTAAATTAGTCATTCTAAAGTCTCTAATCACACTAACCTTATCCATAATAATTAGTCTAACCTCTAACTAAAATATTTCTATCATGTGGACTAAAATTAATATCATGTGGGCCATGCCTAACTAGTGTGTGGGTCCCACTAGAGTCAAACTACCCCCGGGTCCCCATTTCAAGTCGGATTGAGTTGAAATTCGAACCCGACTCAAATAACCCCAAAACAATATCATAAATAATAAAATAATATCAAAATAATTGAAAGAGGTCAAATGCAAAAATATCCTTAGGCCAAAAATGACATTAAAATATCATAATCACATGGTTAGGCTCTAGGTCAAACAGTCTCTAGGGTTTCACTAGCAAAACGTCAAAACCACAAGTCATTGATTTAAATAATTTTAAAATAATTTAAAATCAGCAAAAATCATATCATGAATTAAATATCATTATTAAAATAATTATAAATACGAAATTTTAAAATTACCCTCATTTGGGAAACTGGGTGCTACACATAAGAATGATTATTCTCCGTGTAATTTAACACGGAGAATGGTCATTTTCAGTGTTAAAACGCATGAGAATGACCATTCTCCGTTTTAAATTACACATTTAATGACATTCTCCGTGTATAAAAATACGAAGAATGACATTCTCCGTGTGTGAGGGGTGGTGGGACTTTGCATTTTCCTTAATGACTGTCTTTTAACAACTCTTAATTATCATCTTCTTTATTGGAGGAAGTTGAGGACTCTGTGGCATGGCATCCACTTGTAATGAACCTATTAAATAAGATTCATTATGCTGACTATTAGGTTCATCGGCATTTATTGGCCAATATGGCCTATAAAAAAGGGTTTCTTGAGGTGCAAACTCTATCCTTTTCATAGTATTCCCTTTATGCACGACCCTGACTTAGCTTTAAGAGGATCCTTGCCTGGCATCAGTTGGCTGTTGGTTATGGATCTCTTCTTTCAAAGTAGTTATGTCCTTGTAGAAGAACACGTAGTAGTGTCTTCAGATGCATTGGAACACCTTATTCGAACCTGAGCAACATCTTGGAAGTCCTCGTGCTTTGTCGAAAAGTTGGAGGTCATGATATGCCCTCATCAGTAACGGTCTAGCAACCCGTTATGCTTGAAGAGCCACAGACTGTGCTCTATCCTGTGGAGGAATACGCTTCGATGGAGATCAATCTTCTAGTATGTGCACCAAGAAGAATAAAGGTTGCGTTTCTGTGAAGATTAACCCCATTCTAGACTTCTTTAGGCCTTTCTGAATCTCACTACTAAAATCTACTCAATTAGCGACGTAAATTTAGCGACGTTGGTAAAACGTCGCTAAATTATGCACATTAGCGACGTACAATTGAAACGTCGCTACTAGCGACGAAAATAGCGACGTGACAACGACGTATATTAGTTACATGAGCTAGTCGTCGCGAAACGTCGCTATGACGTCGCTAATAGCGACTAATTTAGTGACATTAGTATGAATGTCGCTAAATTCTAATTAAATTAAATTTCCCCCCGATTCATTTCCCCCCTCATTTTACTCTCTCACTCTCTCCCTCCGGCGCTCTCACTCTCACTCTCCTCTCTTCGGCGCTCTCACTCTCTCCGGCGAATCTCACTCTCTCCGGCGACTCTCCTCCCTCTCCGATACGTGACTCCCCCTCTCTCTCTATTTTGGTTGTTGGTGGTTGGGGGGTGCTGGTGGCTCGGAGGGAGGGGCAGGGGGTGCGGGTGGTTGGGGGTGGCTGGGGGGTGGGGCAGGGGGGGTGAGGGCGGCTGGGGGTGAGGAGGGGGACTGGAGGGAGGGGAGGGTTAGGGTTTGGGTCAGGGGTGGGTGTGTGGGGAGGAGGGGCGGGGGGTGAAGGTGGCTGGGGGTGAGGGCGGCTGGGGATGAGGGCGGGGGGGTGTTGAGGGAAGGGGAGGGTTATGGTAAGGGTTCGGGTTAGGGTTAGGGGTGGTTGGTGGGGGAGGGGAGCAGGGGGGTGAGGGGGGCTGGGGAGGGGAGGGGGCTAGTGGGGGAGGGGTTAGGGATAGGGTTCGGGTTTGGGTTAGGGGTGGTGTAGGGGTGCGGGGTGCGGAGGGGGGCTGGGTCAGGGGCACCGATAGTGCCGAAAAATCTGATAATTTAGTGATAATTATTTGTTTTCCGACACCAAAAAATCTGATACTCCGATTCGAAACCACCGATAGTGCCAATATTTGTAAAAAGTAGTCTTGTTGGTTGGTTAATGTCGTCATCTATTTTCCATTATCCCGATACTTATAGGAGTGGTCTCGAGTTACGGCTGTACATCGGGTTAGCACTACCAAATTACGGTACTTTAGCGACGGCAAATTAGCGACGGAAATTTTCCGTCGCTATCACCGTCGGATCACCGACGAATTTGTGACGGAATACCGACGGAAAGCAGTGGACAATTTTTTTTATTTTTTTATGTTCATATCCGTCGCTATGCCGTCGATAGGTAGTCGGCCAAGTAGCGACGGTTTTATATCCGTCGCTAGAACGTCGCATATTTTGGCGGCAAAAGCCTAAAATATTGGCGCGAGATTTACTGACGACTTAGCGACGGAATAATCCGTCACTACTCGCGCGAGATTTACTGACGCATTAGCGACGGAATAATCCGTCGCTACTCCGTCGCTAAATTTACGTTCCAGACTTAAATTGAAACGACGGGGGGAACTTTTTCATTCCTCCCAAATTTCACTCTCTCTCCTCTCTCTCTCTCTCTCTCCCGCGGTGATCGATCGGCGACCACCTCTCCTCTCTCTCCCGCGGCGGTGATCGGCGACCCCCTCTCCTCTCTCTCTCCCAAAGGTAATCCCCTCTCCCTCTCCCCTCTCCCTCTCTCTCTCTCCCCTCTCTCTCTCTCTCTCTCTCTCTCTCTCTCTCTCTTTTTCTCGCTCTCTCTCTCTCGCGCGCGCGCGCGGTGGTCGTGGGTGCAGCGGGCCGGGGGCGTCGGGGGCTGCGGGGGCGGCGTCGACTGCGGGGGGCGGCGGTGGTGGTGGTGGTCGTGGGCGTGGGCGTGGGCGTGGTGGTAGCGGTCGTGGTCGCCAGCCGCATTCCCCGGATGTGACCTCCGAGCCCGACTTGGAGAGCCCGATCACAGGCTCTTCCCGCCGTCATTCTTCCTCGGTGCCACCGACATCGTCGTCGAGGCCTGTGACTCCATCCGCTAGCGGATCCGTTCCGCCACCGGATGTACCAGCGGATGCAGCAGCAGATGCAGCAGGGGGCCCAGCAGTTACTGCAGGGTGGGCCTCAGAGTACCCCGGGATTCAGTTTCATCCTGATACCGGAGAGTACATTCGCGGACCCGCGGATCCCCCGACGCCACCAGAGAGGCTGGTGGGCGAGTTCCGACGAGAGCTATGGCCCGCTGGTGAATCGTAAGTAAATTTAAGTTAATTTATTAAATTTGTTTCATTTATTCAAGTTAATAATCCAGTCGTTGCTTCTTTATAGGTTTTTCCCGTGGGATGCTGCCCGGATTCTAGGACGCATTATCCGGGATAACTACCATGGCCCCTACATCAATTTTTCTGAGGTGCCTCAGGACATGAAGTACGTCTGGCTCGACGAGATGAGGGTATAAATCCGTCGATGAATTATTAATTATTCTTTAAATCATTAAATTTTTTATTACGTGATATTTGAATTTGTATGTCATAGGACGTTCTGGTGGCCCCCCCATCGCGAGGAGGCGATCCGCAGGACCTACAAAGCCGCCGCCGGGAAGAAGATACGGGATGCGGTGTACGACCTTCGTACGGCGCATACGAGAAAGGACTGGATCCGGGCGGAGTACTATGAGCAGATGTTGGAGAAGATGGATACTCCGCAGTTCAAGCTGAAATCGGAGAAAGCTAAGGCTAATCGACAGGGCGCGGTTCTGCATACGGGGGGATCAAGGCCCCACGCATCGACGCGTGCAGATTTGGTGAGATAGCGCAAATTCAAATTCATTCTATTATTTAATTTCGTACTGTTAATATACGAAGTTAATTAAATTCTACGTATGCAGGTCCGACGGGCGGTAAAGCAGGGGAAAGAGGCGGAGACGGTCACCGCTCACGATGTATTCGTGCATACGCACAAGAGGCGGAAGGACGGGAGCTTCGTCGACGCGAGGGCCGAGGAGACTGATGTAAGTACTTACGTTTATGAGATTTATGTTAGAAATATAATTATTGTTAAGTTAATTAGATAAACTTAGGATTCAGACTATAACTTAGGGAAACATAGGATTTATATTATAACTTAGGAAAACTTATAGTACAAACACATTCATTGGATAGGCTGCGTATCGTGAGGCACTTAGTCGGCTTGAGATCGAGCCCCCTTCCGAGAATGTCGGCGAAACGACGCCCACCCAGACGCACTCTTCTATGGCCGCTCGCTACGACGACGTGTTCGTAGAATCCGTCGGCGGCGTTAGGAAAGGGCGCGTCTACGGCTTAGGTTCCATGGCGCCCTCGTTGCAGCCGTCCCCGAGATATCCACCGTCTCCGCCTCCCCCAGCGCCCCCGGTTGACGATGTGAGGGCGCAGCTTGCGACTCTGACCTCCGCGGTATCAGATTTACGGGCGATAGTGTTGGGGCGCTATCCGTCTGCTCCCGGTCCGTCTGCTCCCGGTCCGTCTACTGCTGCTGCCGGTGCTTCGGATCGACCTGGTCCTTCTTCCCCCGGACGGCTTTCGTTTAACCGCTCTGCGGACGCCCGCATCGTATCGGATAACACCATCTTGACGTTCCTTGACATGTTGTCGCCACAGCAGCTACGCGTGCTTCCAGACCATGTCTTGTCCCAAGTGCCGGCACACACGGTGGAGGAGTACATACGCAAAGCGGATGCGGCGGTACGAGCACGAGACGATCCGACGGACGGGGTTTGATTTTGTTTATGTTGTTGGTTTTGTAGACATTTGGATACATTGTATGATCGGATATTTTTTTTATGTTTGGATAATTTAATGTTGGATATTGGATGTATTGTGTTGGTAATATTTTGTTGGATATTGGATACGTTGGATATTGGTGTCGGATATGGATATTTTGCATATGGATATATGGTGTTCGATATTGGCTACGTTGGATATTCGTGTTGGATATGGATATATGGTGTTGTATATGGATATTTGGCATGTTTGATATTGTGTTGGATGTGTTGTATAAACAGGAAAGAGTCTGTTTGCAGTATTTTTTTTCAAAAATTAGAAGTTAGCGACGGACAGGCGACCCCTCAGCGACGGATAGCCCGTCGCTAACTGGAGAAACTGAGGTTAGCGACGGATTGGCGACGTAAAAACCGTCGCTAACTGGAGAATTTTACATTGAGCGACGGTTTAGCGACGGAATATCCGTCGACCTGGTTCTGTTTGATATCAATAAATTTTGCAGTTAGCGACGGATTGGCGACTAACTTACGGCGGACTGGCGACAAAGTCCCGACGGACTATCCGTCGCTAACTATAGGAATTCAATTTTTCGACGGATTGGCGACGGAATATCCGTCGCTACCTGGAGAATTTTACCTCGAGCGACGGTTTAGCGACGGAATGTTCGTCGACCTGGTTCTGTTTTGATGTCCATAAATTTTGCAGTTAGCGACGGATTGGGGACTAACTTACGACGGACTGGCGACAAAGTCCCGACGGAATATCCGTCGCTACCTGGAGAATTTTACAGTTAGCGACGGTTTAGCGACGGAATATCCGTCGACATGGTTCTGTTTGATGTCCATAAATTTTGCAGTTAGCGACGGATGTTTTGTCGCTAATACGACGCTAATCCGTCGTACACCTCGGCAGATTAGCGACGGCATAACGACGACCTGCCGTATGGAAAAATCTCTGATACGCTTTTACCGACAAATTTACGACGGATTAGCGACGGATATTGCGTATCAGAAAATCACTGATACGGTTTTGCCGACTCTTTAGCGACGGAGGTTTCCGTCGCTAACCCTATATCCTGATACATGTTTCGACGAAAGCTAGTCGGTAATCCGTCGCTATATATATTTAAATGCGCCGACGGTATTCCGTCGCTAAGTCGTCGCTGAGCGACGGAGTAGCGACGGATATGTTTTAGCGACGAGATTATTCCCGACGGTTGTTTTACCAAAATATCCGTCGGTAATCCGTCGGTATTTATTTTTGGCGACGGACTACCGACGGATATGGCTGTCGGTAAATCTATGTATTTTGGTAGTGTAGGACCTTCTTGCTGCTCGTGGGGTTGGGGGGTCTGCTGCTCGGGGTAGGGCCCCTAGGAGGCTCGCAGTATATATGTATGTATGTAGTATGTAGTATATTCGTTTTAGTTTTAAAGTTTATTTATATTTGCAGATATCTACAAATGGCTATATCCATGTATCTGCTAGACCATTCGTGGATGTACAACCGCATTCGAGATGACAGGTGCGGTGTGCGAGATGAATACATCGTCGGAGTAGAACAATTTCTCCAATTTGCGAAGGCGTTTCCTCAATCCATGCACGGCATAGACATTAAGTGTCCGTGTGCAAAATATCATAACATGAAGTTTCAACCAGAATTGGATGTGACGTATCACTTATACACAAAGGGTTTCCTTCCGAATTACTACCAATGGACCGCACACGAAGAGCTTGTACCTTTAGCATTCCAAGCGGAGCCTTATGTGGAGCCTTATATGGAGCCTTATGTTAAGCCTTATGTGGAGCCTTATATGAATGTCCATAACCGAACTGGTGTCGACAACGAGTATGTGAACATGGTCTTCGATGCTGCGGGGCCTAGTTTCGATCCATACAATCGTGACGCAGCTGAGGAGCCACCAAATGCCGATGCCGCAAAGTTCATGGAGTTGTTGGAGAATGCAAGGACTCCTTCGTACCCCGGCTGTGAGGACCATTCACCGTTAGAGGTGATCACTCGGCTCTTGAGCATAAAGTCTAACTTTAACATGTCGCAAGAATGCTATAATAGAGTGCTCGAGTTGATTATCGATATCTTGCCGGAGGGTGCCAAGTTACCGAAAGACTTCTACCACTCTAAGAGGATGGTGAGATCCCTCTGGATGGGATACGACAAGATCGATTGCTGTCAGAACGGATGCATGCTTTACTACAAAGATCACAAGGATGCAAAAGTGTACGAATTCTGTGGTGTTGATCGCTACAAGCCAACTGCTGCAGGAAAGTCTAGAAGATCGACTGCTTCAATGCACTACTTGTCGTTGACGCCGCGGTTGCAGAGGTTGTTCATGGTGAAAGAGACTGCCGAAAATATGAGTTGGCACAAGTGACAACAGACCGAAGGAGTGTTGGATCACCCATCTGGTGGAGAAGCGTGGAAGCACTTCGATCGAGCATATCCTAATTTCGCTTTTCATGCGCGTAATGTAAGGTTGGGGCTCTGCTCTGATGGTTTCACCCTATTTGGTCTTTCAGGCTCCCAATATTCATGCTGGCCGATAATCCTCACTCCGTACAACCTACCGCCTTGGATGTGCATGAAGACACCTTACATATTCTTAACTATTATCATCCCCGGTCCGAACAACCCGAAGAGGAACATCGACGTGTACTTACAGCCGTTGATAGATGAGCTGAAGCAGCTATGGGAAACAGGGGCGTACACGTATGATGCTTCAAAAAAATAGAATTTTCTGATGTAGGCAGCACTAATGTGGACAATCAACGACTTTTTGGCTTATGGAATGTTATCTGGATGGAGCACTCATGGTCGGCTTTCATGTCCGTATTTCATGGACCGTACTAAGGCTTTTCGGACGGATACGTCTCTAATCTAAGAAGATGTGTCGACATAAAGGAGTGTAAACTGACCGGAATGAAAAGCCACGATTGCCACGTATTCATAGAGAGGTTAATTCCTGTTGCATTTTGGGAATTATTACCGCCAGTAGTCTGGGATCCATTAACAGAGCTTAGCATATTCTTTAGAGATCTTTGTTCTTGCAAGTTGCTCGTCGATCGTTTAGAGAAGCAAGAGAAGGACATGGTGGTAACACTTTGCAAACTTTTGAGAGTTTTTTCTCCTGCATTCTTCGACTCAATATAGCATTTGCCGATTCATCTTATCCATGAGGCTCTTGTTGCTGGACCTGTCGATTATCGTTGGATGTACCCGTTCGAACGACAGTTGAACCACCTCAAAGAGGAAGGTAAAAAATAAGGCACGGGTGGAGGGTTCTATTTGTGAAGCATATGTCCTTGAGGAGATTTCAAACTTTTGTTCCATGTATTTTCAGCCTCATATTGCTACAAACATAACAAGAGCTCCCAGAAATGACGACGGCTATGAAGTTGGCATTGAGGCAAAGCTGAAAGTATTTACTGCCTATGGAAAACCATCTGGTAAAATAAAAAAAGATATCTAAATGACGACGAGGTTAGCGCTGCAATGTTATATGTATTGCTCAACTGTGACGAGGAAGAAGTGGACAAGCTAGAGGGATAAGTAAAATTATTCCGCGTGCTTCGTTGCTTCTCAATATAACTAATATACCTATGCTTCGTTGCTTTTCAGCATGTTTAAGGATGAGGTAACGTCCAACAATCCGTACGCAACCGAGGAGGAAGTAGAACAGCAAATGAGACTTCATTTTCCTTTTTGGTTGAGAGCATATGTACGAATATCTTCACAATTTACTTTTTCTGTACGTATATACTTGCACAGAATAATTAAGTTAGCATCGTTTATTTGGTATTTAGGTTGATCGTCCGGAGGCAATCCTTGAGAATTAGTATACTAAAACTCTAGCCAAGGGACCAATTTATCATGTGAAGATCTTGCCAAGTTACTGCGTAAATGGCTTCAGGTTTAAGTCAACAAATGCTGAAATAAGAGACGACTTCTTGGATTTGGATTCTACGAAGAATAGCTATTTGTGCATAAAATATTCAAACTACAAAGACGTCGACCCAGGCAATGACTTCTTTCGCGTCTTACGGGAGATTGTGGAACTGACATACAATTATGCTATAGAACCTTGTAAGATCGTCTTGTTCAGAAGTGACTGGTTCGATCCGATCCAAGGTCGAGGTTGGAGAGTTGACAAACATGGTCTTGTTGACATAAATTATCGTCGTCGATATCAAGCTTATGAGCCGTTTGTTCTGGCAAGCCAGGCTCAGCTAGTTTACTTTACCAGCTATCCAAAACGAGGAGCCGGGAGATCAGATTGGTGGACAATCTGTAAGACTAAAGCTCGAAATACCTTCGATGTCGAAGAGAGAGCTTATCAGGAAGACGAACTACCTCTTATTACAAATATTATCGATGTGGACTCAACGGAAGTTCCTCATGACATGTTTCATCAATTGGAAGAGGTAGAAGTATCAGAAGAGGAAGAGAAAGTTGATAGAAGTGAAGAAGAATAGGAAGAGGACTCGGAACAAGATAAATTTTTAGAAGAGGATTGAATATGTTTAATTTTCAGATGTAATATGGTTTACTTTTATGTGTACTTTCAGACGTAGTATGGTTTACTTTTGTTTTTTTCAGATGTAGTATGGTTTACTTCTGTATCTTTTTAGATATGGCTCGACGTAGATCGTTTGGTTCCGGTGCTGGTGGGAGTCGACGAGGCCGACAGTCTCCATCTACCACTCCTCCTACCGACTCGTCATCCCCCCGCACTCCAGTATACACTAGCGGTCTAGTCGCCGGCAGTGTCTCCATACCCGGCTTTAGCAGTTCCAGGCTAGGGCCTTCATCTTCTACGCAGCCAGTACCGTCGAGTATTCTAGAGGTCGACCCCACTACTGAGGAGCAGGCTGAGGTCGAGGCCCACGCCGAGGCCGAGGCCGAGGTCGAGGCCGAGGGACAGGCTGCGGACAAGGGCAGGGGTAGGGGCAGGGGCAGGCTGTAACTCCCATTTGAGACAAATCCTCCGTGTTGCCCGGAGGGGGATCTGAGGTTGAAGATTTGGGCATGTACTCGAACCAGGCGGTGAGTAAAAATATTGTTGCATTTAATTTGTTTAAATTTATTATAAACTTGTTCAATAAATTTTAATTTCTATTTTATAGGTATTATTCCTCCTCCGTACACCGGTCGCTGGGTACATTCTTGCGACAGAACTACGGGGGGTCCTGGATCAACTGGAGGGATGTCCCAGCCGACAAGAAGGCCTTCTGATTTGAGCACTTCTCGGTACGTAAAAGTTTATTTCCTTTTAACATTTAGTATGTTATGTTATAACTTACATACTTCTATGACTTTTTCAGCGGAGTTACTTCTTCCCTCCCCACCGTGTCGTTGCTGTCGAGTCTATTTTTTCCAGCGTCGCCAGCAAGCTCATTAGGGACGCATCCTCGACCAAAAGGATCACGAGCACCGGGGAGAGCCTATTCAAGGTTGGATCTCTGCCGCCGTCTGGGCGGCAATGAAGAGGAGATTCGAGGAGGGAACCTACAAGAAGAAGTCTGCAAAGTCTAAAAGAGCACGACAGGCGGGGTCGCAGTGGTATGGTGGGTCACGGTCCATCATTGATTTCTTCACTCATATGGTACACATCTGCCGTATACCAATAATTAATATTTTATAGTAATATATTTCTTTCAACTTAACTGACAAATCATATAATAATTTCGTAACAGGTTTAATCGGGAGAAGACCCGAATATGGTGACCAAATTCCTTGCCACGCACACGAAGGGGGGGCGGTTCGTTGACGACAAGGCCCGGGACACGTACGTAAGTTTTACTTAATGCTAGTTCATTAATATTAATTTTTAGTTACGTAGAGAATTCATATAGATGTTATTTCTAGGCCGAGTTTTTGAAGTTTTACTTAATGCTAGTTCATTAATATTAATTTTTAGTTATGTAGAAAATTCATATAAATGTTATTTCTAGGCCGAGTTTTTTAGGCTTAGGGAGGCCGGGCCGACACGGTCAGAGGAAGCTGGTGCTAGCACTTCCCAGCAGCCCCCGGCCGCCGCAGCTCAGTCAGATGATGAGCTGTGGATGAGGGCCGTTTGTGGCATGCATAGGGGTACGTACTATGGTACAGGCTCCTATGGTGCCTTCATTATGTCACAGGCCTCTACGACCGCCACTAGTGTGCCCGACCCCGCACAGACTGAGGAGTCGCTTCTCCACCAGCAGAGTGTCGATGCACAGATCGCAGCTCTGCGTGACGAGATGCTGCAGAGGATGGTTGTCACTCCCCGTTCCCAGAATGCGTATTTTTATACATATACAATTCATGTATATTTATTTAGTATTTATTATGTATTATTCTGTATTTAAATTCTTATAAGTTTATGTTAATTATCTGCTCTTTAATTTCATGTTAATTAATTATCTGCATTTATTGTCTGCATTTTATTTCCTGTAATTTACTTCTGTATTTTATTTCCTGCTTTTAACCCCCTGCTTGCTTTCGGGTTGGCCTTGGCCGGACCCCCTCAACCCGGCTCATTAACTCCCAACTACCACCACCTTCCTATTTAAGCCACCCTCTCCATTCTCTCTCCTCATTACTCATTCTCACCATTACTTCTTCTTCCTTCTCTCATTACTCTCCACCCACCAGCAGTAGCAGTAGCAGTAGGCAAGTGCAAACTTGCTTCTTCTTTATCCATTTTTGTGGATCATTACTCTTCCTCTTATGATCCTGAGAGAGTTTAGTTCTTGGCATTTTCGGTTTCTATGGCTGGTTTTTCCTAGATCTAAGTTGCTATATTTTCGGTTATTTATGGGTTTTGATCTCCCAACTTAGCGTGTTTTTTGGCTAGGAACTTCATCTTCTGGCTTGGGACGAAGGCTGAGTCACGCACACGTTCTTACGTGGCTGCGTGTATTTTTTGTCACGCACACGTTCTTACGTGGCTGCGTGTATTTTTAGTCACGCACACGTTCTTACGAGTCTGCGTGTATTTTTTAGTCACGCACACATCCACGAGTCTGCGTGTATTTTTAGTCACGCACACATCCACGAGTCTGCGTGTATTTTTAGTCACGCACACATCCACGAGTCTGCGTGTATTTCTTGTCACGCACACATCTTGTATGAGTGCGTGTATTTTAGTCACGCTCACTGTTCACGCCCATTTTCTACGCACACTCCAGCTAAACTTGGCGTGACTTCTTGATCTGGGTGTTTTATTTGTCCTAAAATTATTTATTTAATGATGGCATGATAATTCTTCTATTATATCCTTACGCCTTTTGCGTGAATTTCTTGATAAATCATGATATTTTAAAATGGATTGTTATGTGGAATGCGTCTTGTGTCATGATTGATCCATGGATGCCCAGAATTGATTGACTGGAACTTAACCTTGAGAGTTATAAACTCGACCCCATGTAATATTAAATGACTTTCATGCCTTATCACCACTGATAATGATTATGACATGGACTAAATAATTGATCATGCGTTCCTAGTTGGAACTAAGAGACTGGCTAGTCGTCTTATTGAATTGAATGAATGAGACACGTTCATGTAATAAACTATTGTACTCGATTAGCCAATCCCGAATATTGGCATACAGACACATACAGGTTTCAAATTATTTATTTATTATTTAATTATCTATTTATCTTACAAAGACGGCATGTGTACTTTATGGTCAAGGCATGATTATTCCGTGGTTAATTTGATTGTTGCATCACGCTATGTAAGACCTACAACCTAGCCGCACAGGTATCGTTGTAGAGTTGCGCATATCGTACCCCGTACGAAAGTACTCATTGAATGACCATGATCCACGGCATGGAACTTCACTCAACGTAGAGACCATTAAGTCAAATAAAATAACAATGGCATGGAGAGAATGGATTCCCGAGTTCTTACATGGCAGCCCCCTTAGGACTATTAAGTGCCCGACGGGCCGGCTGGTTCCCACAGATACTGTAAATCTGTCACACGGGCAGGGAACAGTATCTGCTTATATTATTGTACATGCTATAACGGCGGGCGTCCCGCTGGGACTCGTCTAACTACATGATTGGCGTAATTGATTGACTGGATAGACTAGCCTTGCTCGCACATAGTAAGAACTGAGGAATCCCTATTTCGCATAATTCCAGGATAACTTGGGACTCACAATAGCTAGCCGTAGGAATTGATTGGCCGTTCAAGATGATTTGTTTGTGTACTGTATCTACTCTGTTGCCTAACTGAGATGATCAGAATGTCAGGACATGACGGGCCAACTTCTGTCCTTATTTGGTTGGAAGGTTGGCCCGAAGTATCGTGATGTTATGAGAATCCTAGTAGGAAGCAGAGATCTATTATTATATTTTCTTACTTACTGGTTTAATCCTTCATATCATCCTTCCTTGTGGTACTTGCTATTAGAGGTCTAACCTCTCTGGTTTTGCATGGCCAGATTTAGAGCCGGTCCCCGAGGATCCAGCTTACTTCTACCTCCAAGATGGTTAATACTAGGAGAATGATCGCAGGAGGACTCGAGTGGGTTTCTTTACTTCACCGCTCGTTTTGTCATTTACTTTATACTTAGCCGTTTGGCACCGACATGTTGGTCGGATCGTCTTGTACTTACTTTTGCATAATTGTAACTAAAGTCAGACTGCAGCTGATAACAATTGTGTATACCTTGCTATACCATCTGGCTATGTTTTGTAAAGCCAGATCTCAAGAACATTTTGACTGAGCGTTTGGGACGCCTTACTGCTTTATCTTGCATGTTCTCTATTTTCTGTTTCTTGTTTGAATGATTGAGACAATAGATGTGAAATGACCATAGAAAAACTTTCATGTAGTATGCACCCCCTCGTCTGGTTAGACAGCATTGATCGTATTATACGGTATTTATCTACCCGTAATACGTAGCTGGCTGAGTCATTCCCCCGCTCTCCAGTATTCTGGTTCTTGGGCGTGACAAAGTTTTAGTGGTGGCCCATGCATGTCTGATTTCAGACTTGTGGGGTGTTTTGATTTATAGGATGTCTCAATCACACATGTCCCCCCTTGATCTCATGATTCATTATTCTCAGCCCATGCTTGACATTCCGGTATCCTTTGGCTTCATTGATCCTTCATGTCCGGTTGTTTGATTGTTCACTTGTCCCTTTTCTTAGGGGCACTTCGTCCGTATCTGCCAGGACTGGTCAACAGCAACAAGAGCAACATGGACAACCTGACCCTGTTGGTCAGCAACAAGGGCCGGTACTAACTCAAGAGGCTACCCAGGAAGAAGTGATAGTGGAACCAGCAGCTGGATCGCAGTATCCGGATGTTCCACCACCACCAACAGTTCCACCTACCTAAGTGGACACACCAGCCCTTCTGGAGATCATGAGAGGAATGATGGCTACTCAGCAACATCAGATGTTGGCCCAGTAACGCATGCACACTCAGCTATAAGAGCAGAATGTGTTGCTTAACCAAGGATTGCAGACGGCATTGGAAAGAGGGGCAAGGCCAGATTCGGGAGCATCAGCCAGGTTTTGCAAGTACAACCCCCGCCGTTTCGAGGGCACGGAGGATGCCATCTCAGCAGATGCATGGCTTAAGGATATGGAGGCCATTCTGACAGCAGCTAAGGTACCGGCAGAAGAACGTGTGGATCTAGTGAAGTTATTACTTCAGGATCTCGCACGTGATTGGTGGGAATCAGAGGAAGTAGGCATCAGACGTCCTGTGGCTTGGGACGATTTTACTACTAGATTCAAGACCAAGTATTATGGAGTTGTGGCACAGTTTGAGCTACAACAGAAGTTTATCAGCCTTAGGCAGGCCGGCAAGACTGTAGATGCTTATGCAGCGGAGTTCTGCAGATTGAGTAGATTCACCCCAGAGATGGTAGCAACAGAGAGCCAGAGGACTATGAGGTTTCAGCAAAGGTTTTATCTTAAACTCTTGCAATTGATAGAGGGGCACAATTACCAAACTTTCGACGAAGTATTGACGGCGACTCGAAGGCATGAGATCACCATTCAGAGGCTTGTAGTAAGGACTGGGGGTCAGAAGAGATCCCACAGTCAGATTGAAGGAGGAGGGGGAGCAGCGCCCCGAACAATAGCACCATCCACTGGCATTCGTATCCACGATGTGGCGATACGAAGACCAGCACCACCCAGGCAGCAGCAACAGCAATAGAGGAAGAACCAGCAACCCCCGGTGGGCTGCACTTATTGTGGGAAGATGGAACACACTAGAGATGTGTGTCGGACATTAAATGGGCTATGTCTGATATGTAGAAATCCAGATCATCGGGTTACCACATGTCCCATGAACTCGAGGACAGGAGGACCAGGGCAGCAGTTTCCTGCTCTGCCAGCCCCAGGGGCAGGACAGTATCGAGGACCAGCAGTGGCAGTAAGGCCGTTGGCACAGCGTCCGCAGGCTCAGATGTTTCAGCAGCAAGGACCGCCGATGCAGCAACACCAGCATAGACCACCCCAGCATCATCAAGGAAGAGGCCAGCAGCAGCATCAGGCTAGGCTACAGCATGGAAACCAGCAAGGAGGTCGAGGGCAAGCGTTCACTTTGTCCTTGGAGAAGGCATTGGCATCGGGAGATGTTATGGCAGGTAACATTCTCGTCGCCTCATATCCTGCAGTAGCATTGTTTGATTCGGGAGCATCCCATTCATTTATATCTGCACAATTTGCGACACGACTAGGAATGGAGTTCGAGGCATTGCCAGGGAGGTTGAATATACTCACTGGCAATGGGCTCGTAGGAGTTAGTAGAGTTATTCTAGCATATAGCATTGTAGTTTGCGGGCATTCTTTACCTGCCCGGTTGATAGAATTTCCTGTTGGAAATTTTGACGTTATCTTAGGCATAGACTGGCTGAAAGACAGTCATGCGACAATAGATTGTCGTAGAGGGAGTGTATCTTTTGATATTCCAGGCATGGAGCGGTTTACCTTAGTCAGATCAGAGGCAACTCAGCAGGAGCAGGGAGTAGTAGCAGCAATGGAAGAAGTTCAGATCCCGAAGGTAGTTGAAGAATTTCTAGACATATTTTCTGAAGAACTTCCAGGTCTACCACTAGTTAGAGATATTGAGTTCAGTATAGAATTGGCACCAGGAACTAAACCGATATCAGATCGAGTTTACAGAATGGCGGATTCAGAGCAGGCCAAGGTATATCAGCACATAGAGGAACTGAAGGAGAAGAAGTTTATCCAAGCTAGCGTATCACCATGGGCAGCACCAGTGGTACTTGTGGGAAAGAAGGATGGGTCATCCAGATTATGCATTGACTACAGGAAGCTTAACGCGACAACAGTGAAGAACAAGTACCCACTACCCAGGATCGACGACTTGTTTGATCAGTTGAGCAAAACTAGAGTTTTCTCCAAGATAGAAGTCACTACCACATTTCTAGTTTGAGGGTAAATTTGTCATTTTTGGGGTAAATAAAATATATTAGTATTAATTAGAATTTATGGGAATTTTTAGGATTTATTTTGGATTTATTTGGACTAGTTTGATTTTTGACTAGTTTTGACTCATGTAGACCAACCTAGGAACTAACCATAGTTAGTTGGGCTTGGTTAGGTCAAGTGGACCCTAGTCTAACCTAGTGTGACTCAAGTTAGTGGTTAGTGATTCATTAGAACTTGAATTAGGAATTTAGGAATCAAGTTATTTGTTAAATGGCTTGTGGTTTCACAAGTCATTTTGTGACTTAGCTAGATAGGACTAACATAACCTAGCTCAACCCTAACCCAAAGCCTAGTGGCCGGCCACCCTAGCTGAACCTAGGGATTCCCCATTATAAATATTCTCCTAGTTTTTAGGGCTAGCCTCTTTTAAGGTTCTTCAAAAGTTCTAAGGAAAGAGGTGAGTCCCATCTTCCTAAAATCATTAAAAATCCATTTTGAATCCTTTTTCCTTCAAACCAATTCCATTAGGACCTAAATTTCTTCCTCTTGCTGTTGGGATTAATTGTTTGCAGAAAGACAACAATTTGAGGGAGTTTTGGAGCTTGGAGAACCACTCTCTATTGAGTCCTTTTTTTGGGGATTGTGCAACCATAGGTAATTTCTCTATTACTCAATGAAACTATGTTATTATTCCACATCTAGGGACCCATAGGCATAACCCAGCTGTAGGAATAGGTAACCCTAGGGTTTGAGCACTGTACGTGTCCGTATCGGACACGTATCAGTCACTAGCCTTAGGTGTTTGACAAAATGCCTCAATGAGTATTTTGTATTGATTTTGATTTTGTGTTTGAATAGAAATCATCTTTGTGTCGTCGCTTACACGTTTTTGGGACATTGAGGTGGTTCCTGTGTCGCATCGTGTCGTTCTGGACACGTGCACACGAGGGTGCGTGCGTGCGCGCGCACAGGCGGCATGTCCTGCCTCTCGGGGTGGATTCCTCGATGGACACAGCGACTCAGGTCATGCCACTTGGCGTGGGCCAAGGGGCAACGACTGACATGAGTCCCTCCAAATCTGAGATGATCTCGTGTCGTGTCGGACACGAAATCATGTGTGCACGGGGACACACTGTATGGTCGAGTGTTCTAGAATTGTTTTCTATTGTTTAATCACTTTTAAATGTTTTTAAATTATGTTTATATGATGGGTTGGATCCTAAATACCATGTTTAATCCCTGTTTATATAGGGTTACATATTTGTTTGGGTTAAGGTGGTGTTTAGGCTCGAAAATAGGTTCATTTGACTGTTCACTGATACATGCTGAAACTGCATTTCCTGTAATTTTTCCAACCCATTTAACCCACTGTTCTACTGTGTTTTCTTCAACTAAAATTGATCCCCCATGTTACCTATCATGCTAGCTATGTATGTTCATTCAAGAATTGAAATGGTATGGTGTGTATGAGAATTTGGCATGTTGGTTGGAATGTTAAATGCATTAACCTTAGAATGGATGCCATGTTAATTTCCTAAACCTGAGATTTTGAAGATAGGTTTTAGCTGATTGCCTTTGGTTAAACCTGAGATTACCTGGGTTTGCACTGTTGTTCTTTTCTGAAACTTGGAGATGGTCATGTTGCACTGTCTTCTTTTGATTTGTAATTAATATGTTAGCTTCCTTTTCCTGTCACACTATAGTTCATTTTACCTTCATTGATTATTATTCCTGCCATGTTGTAACACATATACCTTATACTTGCATTGCAAATTCCTGAACACTTGACACATTCTTCACTGGTTGGAGTTTCCTGCACACACTGTTTTAGCTTTATGATGTAAACCTGAGATTCAGTGAAGTGGCTCACTGATTCCTGATTTGATTTGCCTAATCTGAGCTTTAGTTCAAGTGTAAACCTGAGATTGGTTGGTTAACTAATATAAATTCCTGCATATTTCATGTGATATTCTCTTCACTTTTACATTTGTTAATTCCTGCATACTTGGCATGTTGCACTTTTCACTATTTCCTGTACACCCTCCACTGTTTTCTAGTCCTAAGTAATCTGTTTAATCCCTGTTTTCTGATGCATGGTTCACCATGGTTTAGTTTCACTTGCACTGTTATTTTATGCATTTAATACCTGATCACACACCATTGCACTCTAGCACTTTCCTTCTTAACTGAGCCTTGTTTCAACCTGAGAACAGGGCTATGTCACTGTCATTTTCCTGCACTTTAGTTCATACACACACATGATATTGTTACCTTCCTGTACACCCACACAGCTCACTTGTTCACTGCCATATTGCTTTCCTGCACAAATGTCACAGCCCACAAGCACACATGTCTCCCCTCTCTCTTATTACACATGTATGTAATGTATATATATATATGTATGTATATTGATAAATAAGTTAGACATGTTTGATGTATGCTAGTTATATAGCATATAGCTATGTTGTGATATGTAAAATAGTTTGGATAGGCTTGGTTCAGGCTTGCATAGCCTTGTAGTGGTGTGTACTAGCTAGTATAGGCTTGTGTGTCCTAGTATAGACTAAGCTAGACTTGATTAGACTAATTTAGCCTAGTTTAGACAAGGTTGACCTAGTTTGACTTCTAGGGTTGACCAAAGTTGACCAAGAGTTGACTTTGGCCTAGATTGACTTAGAATCATGTAGAATGCATAGTAGGACTCCATCTCACTATTCTGGACTTGTTGTGACTTGTGCTGTTCTGTTTAGGAGCCAGACACCACTTCTTGGACAGTACGATTCATATCAGACACTCAGATACAGGCGAGTACATTCTCTGATCATTTCATATCCTGCTTAGAATTATTTCCTGTAGTAGATTACTTTACTTGTACTGTCACGATGGTCACACGGATTGGTACTATATGGATCCTTTCTTGAGATGTTATCCTTAGAGAGCATCGGGTACTACGTGTTCTGTGCGTTTCACTTACATGGCGTATCACTATGCTCTTGGTTTACTTGATTACTTGTGACATGTACCCTCATGATCACAGAGTCTCTTGAATCCTACACAGTTGGGTAACCCCCAGACTCCCCATTTATGGGACATCCATGTATCTCCTTCGCGGGCCTTGCATGGAATCATATAACATAACCTGGCTGGATTCTTGTGTATTGATTGGGGGTACGGGGGAGTAGAAGTGGACATGTAAATAATACACCAGTAGTTTCTTCATTGAATCATTCCGTAGTGTCTTCATTGAATCATCCCAGGCCATTTACATGTTCATGTTGTACTCTGACTCACTAGTCACTGCTAGTTCTCTATGTATAGTAGATATTTCTATTACAGTTCTCTCTGTTTTATTACTGCACTTCTTTCAGTACTTGTATCTTACTTTACTGCATGTTCATATTTTCTAACCTGCTATGAATTGTTGAGATGTACTGTGCTCGCTCCTGTCCTGACTGAACCTGTTGAAAATATTACAGAGGACGAGGAGGAGGCTGGCCTGGACACCTACTACGGGGCAGCCCTAGATGACACCTGTGAGCTGGACCCTCAGGAGGATCCAGCAGTAGCTGAGGACTTTCCCCCGACTGCCTAGACTAGATAGTAGGCTATTATCTTTATGTAGTTGGATTATGTTTTAGCTAGACTCTTTATTTGGAGATCAGTTGTATATATTCTTTCATCTGAGACTTTGTATTGTGGATTGCTGGGATTATCTTAGACTACTATTTTATCTACTTCATTTCCTTGAGTTATGTTCATATCGTGCTATCTCTTTCTTAGTAGTGATTGAGTTTATTATTGCTATGTCACCCCCATTCGGGGAGTATAAACTGTTTAGAGATAAACTGTTAGATGTTGAGACCTAGGACAGCGTTCTACCGCCGATACTGCGGCGTAGGCTGGACGTATTCAAGTCTCGTGCCCTTACTCTAGGGTGCGGGTCGTGACACATTTTTAGTGGTGGCCCATGCAGGTCTAGACTAGAAGTGTAGTGGTACTCGAACTAGAGTATCACTGCAGCCTGCTATAGGATATAGGACATTAATTTTAAGATACTCAATCACTTTAGGAAAATTTCTTTTATTGCCATCTAAATCCTTTTGTCAGCTGATCCTTTGAATTATAATTGTCCGCCTTTGTTATTTCGTTTCTTTCTCAGAAATTGATACTCTTGTTTGTCTATCTTCAGGATGGTAGAGACTCGATCGCAGCGTGCCGTCCCTGAGGATGCTATAGAGGGGACTGCTACCTCTCAGCCAGCACGGCGAGGCCAGGAGACTGCAGCTCTTGCCACCTCAGCTCGTGTTGAGACCTCGGCAGCCACAGCAGGGGACATGCACCCACCGGCTCGGAGGCAGGACCCGGTTATCCCAGAGGATCCTTACCAGCAGCCACCTCCAGGGACGATAGACGCAGTGCAGCTGCTAGCCTTCTTCAGGCAGTACATGGAGGGTCAGCAGGGACAGCAGCAGAGGCAGACGGCAGAGCTCACTCGAGGCATTGAGCTGGCAGTGACAGCAGTGGAGAGAGTAGCGACTCAGCCAGCAGCAGTCCAGCAGCCGCACCAGCCACGGGAGGAAGGCATCCAGGACTTCCAGAAGATGCACCCGAGAGACTTTCGAGGGACAGAGGGGATCCTGTATGCCGATGAGTGGATCGAGCATATGGAGGAGATCTTCAGGCTGGCGGAGATTCCGACGAGGCTCCAGATTGAGGCAGCAGCCAGCATAATGCAGGATCTGGCCCGGACATGGTACCAGACCGACCCGAGGGTCGGCACAGCAGGACAGACTTGGGCAGCATTCAAGAAGCTGTTCAAGGAGAAGTTCTTTCCAGATGCAGCGCTGGGAGCCCTCGAGACTCAGTTCGAGGCCCTAGTTCAGGGGAGTCAGTCTGTGGAGGAGTATGCAGGAGAGTTCTGCCGCCTGGGCAGATTTGTAGAGGACTTGTCGGAGGCGACGAAGGCCCGGAGGTTCCGGAAGGGCTTGGTAAAGGAGGTCAAGTCCTACACCAAGAACGCCCGTGGTACTACATTTGAGGAGATACTGGTGGACGCACTAGCTGCAGAGGATGACCTTGAGCTTAGGCTCAAGAGAGGGAGAGACCTAGTTGGGAGTAGTAGCAGCAGCGGAGGCCAGGCCAAGAGGCCTCACTTTCAGTATCAGCAGCCGAGGCAGTTTGAGCCTCAGCCGATTTAGCAGAGGCCAGCCCCTCAGCAGCAGCAACAGAGGCAGCACCAGCAGGGACAGAGACAGAGTGTTACTTGTGCCTATTGTAAGAAGCCCGGGCATGTAGCCAATGAGTGTCGGAGGAGGCTGGGCCAGTGCCTGAAGTGTGGTTCAGCAGACCATCAGATGAGGGAGTGCCACGTAGTACGAGCAGGCCCAGGAGGAGGAGCCAGGGCTCCAGCAGGACAGCAGCGGGGACCAACCCTGCCGACGCAGCAGAGGTTTGTCCAGCACCAGCAGCAGGCCAGGGGAGGCCAGCAGGGGCGAGCTTTCGCCATGGCAGCTGAGGATGCAGAGGCGATAGGAGAGCTGATCGCAGGTTCGGTTCTTCTCGACTCCAGTCCAGCTTTTGCATTGTTTGATTCCGGTGCTTCGCATAGCTTCATATCTGTATTTTTTGCGATTAGACACGGTATCATAGCTGAATCGTTGCCTAGGACTTACAAGATCACGACCGGGGGTGGCATTATCCTCGTGCATGATGTTTGTAAGGGTCAGAGAGTAGTTTTGGGAGGCCGTGAGTTAGAGGTGAGCCTGCTCGTAATGCCATTGCCGAACTACGATATAGTACTAGGCATGGATTGGTTGAGCAGGCACCACGCCAGCATCGATTGTAGAGGGGGTAGAGTTCTGTTCAGAGCGTCGGGGGAGCCAGAGTTCGAGTACTCCAGATGTCAGGCAGAGCAGAGCAGCGGAGTCTTCTGTGGAGTCTCGGTCGAGGAGCAGACGATTCCACATCCCTTGATAGCAGAGTATATGGATGTTTTCCCGGAGGAGTTGCCGGGACTGCCACCAGACAGAGACATAGAGTTCTCGATAGACTTGGTTCCAGGAGCGGAACCCATCTCTCAGCATGTCTATCGGATGAACAACAGCGAGCTGGTGGAGCTGAAGAAGCTGGTGGATGAGCTACAGGACAAGGGCTTCATCCGCTCGAGTTCGTCGCCATGGGGTGCACCAGTGTTGTTTGTGCCGAAGAAGGATGGGTCAGTACGCATGTATATTGACTATAGGGCACTCAACAACCTCACGATCAAGAACAGATACCTACTGCCGCGGATCGACGATCTATTTGACCAGTTGAGCGGAGCTCGGGTATTTTCCAAGATTGATATGAGGTCGGGATATCATCAGGTGAAGGTGAGGGGGAAGGATATTTCCAAGACCGCTTTCAGGACGCGGTATGGACAGTTCGAGTTTCTGGTTATGCCGTTTGGGCTAACCAATGCACCAGCTGTGTTTATGAACCTTATGAACAAGGTGTTCCATCAGTATCTGGATCAGTTTGCAGTAGTATTTATTGATGATATCTTGATCTATTCCAAGACTGAGGAGGAGCACGAGGAGCATCTGCGGATAGTGCTGGAGATTCTCAAGAAGGAGCAGCTTTATGGAAAACTCTCCAAGTGTGAGTTTTTCTTGGACCGGGTGGATTTCTTGGGGCACGTTGTGACTGGAGATGGTATCTCAGTTGACCCCAAAAAGATTGTAGCAGTTGAGGCATGGGCGGCGCCGACTTCAGTTGCAGAGATCAGGAGCTTCCTGGGGCTGGCAGGGTATTACCGGAGATTTGTGCAGGATTTCTCCCGGGTTGCAGAGCCGTTGACACGGTTGACCCGAAAGGATACTGAGTATGTTTGGTCAGAGGAGTGTCAGGCAGCTTTTGATGAGTTGAAGAAGCGGCTGACGACAGCTCCGATTCTGACGTTGCCTTCAGGATCCGGTAGATTCACTATTTATAGTGATGCTTCAGGGAAGGGGCTGGGTTGTGTGTTGCAGCAGCACGGGAAGGTGATTGCCTATGCTTCCAGGCAGTTACGTCCCCACGAGAAGAACTACCCTACCCACGACCTGGAGCTGGCAGCAGTGATTTTTGCTTTGAAGCTGTGGAAGCATTATCTGTATGGTGAGCGGGTGGAGATCTTCACAGATCACAAGAGCCTAAAGTATGTGTTCACTCAGAAGGAGTTGAACATGAGACAGCACAGATGGTTGGAGTTGATGAAGGACTTCGATATTGCACTGCAGTATCATCCAGGGAAGGCCAACGTGGTTGCCGATGCCTTGAATAGGTATCCGACAGCCATGTGTTTGACCATGGATCGGCATTTGCTTGCCGACTTGGAGAGCCTTGGGATTGAGGTGATCGTGCCAGGAGTGCAGATGCAGCTATGGGGGATGCAGATTCAGTCAGACTTGGTGGACAGGATCAAGGCGGCTCAGTTTCAGGATGTGGCTTTTCAGAGTATCAGAGAGCAGATCAGTATTGGAGTGGGGGATCCTGAGTTCTCACTTGCAGAGGATGGTGCCCTGAGGCACGGTGCTAGGTTATGTGTGCCTAGCGGGGAGCTCAGAGAGCAGATTATACAGGAGGCCCACAGATCACAGTACTCTATTCATCCGGGTGCCAACAAGATGTACCGAGATCTGCGGGAGTATGTATGGTGGTCAGGAATGAAGCGGGAGGTGTCCCACTTCGTAGCTAGGTGCTTGGTCTGTCAGCAGGTCAAGGCAGAGAGGCAGAGGCCCGGTGGATTGTTGCAGCCACTGCCCATTCCCGAGTAGAAATGGGAGCATATCACGATGGATTTCGTTTCAGGATTGTCGCGTACTCCAGGAGGGAGAGACGCGATTTGGGTCATCGTTGATAGGTTGACCAAATCGGCCCACTTTTTGCCATTCAAGGTGGGTACGTCTACAGAGAGGCTGGCGGAGATGTATATATGGCAGATAGTCAGGATCCACGGAGTTCCGGTCAGCATCGTCTCAGATCGGGATAGCCGTTTTACTTCCCATTTTTAGAGGAGTCTGCAGACCAGCTTGGGCACTCAGCTCAAGTTTAGTACTGCATACCACCCCCAGACGGACGGACAGTCAGAGCGGACTATTCAGACCCTTGAGGATATGCTGCGGACGTGCGTTCTGGACTTTGGAGGTTCCTGGGAGGATCATCTTCATTTGGTGGAGTTTGCCTATAACAATAGTTTCCAGGCCAGCATCGATATGTCACCTTTCGAGGCTCTGTACGGGCGTAGGTGCCGTACACCCTTATCCTGGGATGATGTTGGTGAGAGAGCTTTGCTGGGGCCAGAGATGATTGTGGATGCGGTCGAGAAGGTGAAGCTCATCAGGGACAGACTTCGCGTGACGCAGGACAGACATCGGCACTGGGCCGATAGCCACCGGAGGCCCTTGGAGTTTAAGGTACAGATTAGAGTAGGATTAGATTTAGGTTGTTGTTTGTGATTTTTGATCATGTTTGTTTATTATTATTAATTGAGACCTTGCTTGTGATTAGGTCGGAGACCAGGTTTTCTTGAGGATATCTTCGACTCGTGGTACGATACGTTTTGGTGGAGGCGGGAAGCTTAGCCCGCGCTTCATCGGCCCTTTCGTTATCAGCGGGAGAGTCGGTGACGTGGCTTACAGGCTAGACTTGCCGCCTGCACTTGTGGGGGTCCACAACGTATTTCATGTATCACAGTTGAGACGGTACATGGCTGACCCTAGCCATGTGCTCGATCATTCGGAGATTGAGGTGGGTCCTTCTCTCAGCTATCCAGAGCAGCCAGTGGAGATTCTGGATCGACGGGAGAAGGTCCTGAGGAACCAGGTGATACCCTTGGTACGCGTCGCTTGGAGGCATCATTCTCCAGAAGAGTCTACCTGGAAGCGGGAGGATGAGATGCGCGAGCGGTACCCCTATCTTTTTGGACCTTGAGGTATACTTTTTATCCTTCTCATCAGTTGCATTTCGCCTTTCAATTTCGAGGACGAAATTCTTTTAAGGAGGGTAGATTTGTCACTACCACATTTCTAGTTTGAGGGTAAATTTGTCATTTTCGGGGTAAATAAAATTTATTAGTATTAATTAGAATTTATGGGAATTTTTAGGATTTATTTTGGATTTATTTGGACTAGTTTGATTTTTGACTAGTTTTGACTCATGTAGACCAACCTAGGAACTAACCATAGTTAGTTGGGCTTGGTTAGGTCAAGTGGACCCTAGTCTAACCTAGTGTGACTCAAGTTAGTGGTTAGTGATTCATTAGAACTTGAATTAGGAATTTAGGAATCAAGTTATTTGTTAAATGGCTTGTGGTTTCACAAGTCATTTTGTGACTTAGCTAGATAGGACTAACATAACCTAGCTCAACCCTAACCCAAAGCCTAGTGGCCGGCCACCCTAGCTGAACCTAGGAATTCCCCATTATAAATATTCTCCTAGTTTTTAGGGCTAGCCTCTTTTAAGGTTCTTCAAAAGTTCTAAGGAAAGAGGTGAGTCCCATCTTCCTAAAATCATTAAAAATCCATTTTGAATCCTTTTTCCTTCAAACCAATTCCATTAGGACCTAAATTTCTTCCTCTTGCTGCTGGGATTAATTGTTTGCAGAAAGACAACAATTTGAGGGAGTTTTGGAGCTTGGAGAACCACTCTCTATTGAGTCCTTTTTTTGGGGATTGTGCAACCATAGGTAATTTCTCTATTACTCAATGAAACTCTGTTATTATTCCACATCTAGGGAACCATAGGCATAACCCAGCTGTAGGAATAGGTAACCCTAGGGTTTGAGCACTGTACGTGTCCGTATCGGACACGTATCAGTCACTAGCCTTAGGTGTTTGACAAAATGCCTCAATGAGCATTTTGTATTGATTTTGATTTTGTGTTTGAATAGAAATCATCTTTGTGTCGTCGCTTACACATTTTTGGGACACTGAGGTGGTTCCTGTGTCGCGTCGTGTCGTTCAGGACACGTGCACACGAGGGTGCGTGCGCGCGCGCGCACAGGCGGCATGTCCTGCCTCTCGGGGTAGATTCCTCGATGGACACAGCGACTCAGGTCATGCCATTTGGCGTGGGCCAAGGGGCAACGACTGACATGAGTCCCTCCAAATTTGAGATGATCTCGTGTCGTGTCGGACACGAAATCATGTGTGCACGGGGACACACTGTGTGGTCGAGTGTTCTGGAATTGTTTTCTGTTGTTTAATCACTTTTAAATGTTTTTAAATTATGTTTATATGATGGGTTGGATCCTAAATACCATGTTTAATCCCTGTTTATATAGGGTTACATATTTTTTTGGGTTAAGGTGGTGTTTAGGCTCGAAAATAGGTTCATTTGACTGTTCACTGATACATGCTGAAACTGCATTTCCTGTAATTTTTCCAACCCATTTAACCCACTGTTCTACTGTGTTTTCTTCAACTAAAATTGATCCCCCATGTTACCTATCATGCTAGCTATGTATGTTCATTCAAGAATTGAAATGGTATGGTGTGTATGAGAATTTGGCATGTTGGTTGGAATGTTAAATGCATTAACCTTAGAATGGATGCCATGTTAATTTCCTAAACCTGAGATTTTGAAGATAGGTTTTAGCTGATTGCCTTTGGTTAAACCTGAGATTACCTGGGTTTGCACTGTTGTTCTTTTCTGAAACTTGGAGATGGTCATGTTGCACTGTCTTCTTTTGATTTGTAATTAATATGTTAGCTTCCTTTTCCTGTCACACTATAGTTCATTTTACCTTCACTGATTATTATTCCTGCCATGTTGTAACACATATACCTTATACTTGCATTGCAAATTCCTGAACACTTGACACATTCTTCACTGGTTGGAGTTTCCTGCACACACTGTTTTAGCTTTATGATGTAAACCTGCGATTCAGTGAAGTGGCTCACTGATTCCTGATTTGATTTGCCTAATCTAAGCTTTAGTTCAAGTGTAAACCTGAGATTGGTTGGTTAACTAATATAAATTCCTGCATATTTCATGTGATATTCTCTTCACTGTCACATTTGTTAATTCCTGCATACTTGGCATGTTGCACTTTTCACTATTTCCTGCACACTCTCTACTGTTTTCTAGTCCTAAGTTATCTGTTTAATCCCTATTTTCTGATGCATGGTTCACCATGGTTTAGTTTCACTTGCACTGTTATTTCCTGTATTTAATACCTGATCACACACCATTGCACTCTAGCACTTTCCTTCTTAACTGAGCCTTGTTTCAACCTGAGAACAGGGCTGTGTCACTGTCATTTTCCTGCACTTTAGTTCATACACACACACATGATATTGTTACCTTTCTGTACACCCACACAGCTCACTTGTTTACTTCCATATTGCTTTCCTGCACAAATGTCACAGCCCACAAGCACACATGTCTCCCCTCTCTCTTATTACACATGTATGTAATGTATATATATATATGTATGTATATTGATAAATAAGTTAGACATGTTTGATGTATGCTAGTTATATAGCATATAGCTATGTTGTGATATGTGAAATAGTTTGGATAGGCTTGGTTCAGGCTTGCATAGCCTTGTAGTGGTGTGTACTAGCTAGTATAGGCTTGTGTGTCCTAGTATAGACTAAGCTAGACTTGATTAGACTAATTTAGCCTAGTTTAGACAAGGTTGACCTAGTTTAACTTCTAGGGTTGACCAAAGTTGACCAAGAGTTGACTTTGGCCTAGATTGACTTAGAATCATGTAGAATGCATAGTAGGACTCCATCTCACTATTCTGGACTTGTTGTGACTTGTGCTATTCTGTTTAGGAGCCAGACACCACTCCTTGGACAGTACGATTCATATCGGACACTCAGATACAGGCGAGTACATTCTCTGATCATTTCATATCCTGCTTAGAATTATTTTCTGCAGTAGATTACTTTACTTGTACTGTCACGATGGTCACACGGATTGGTACTATATGGATCCTTTCTTGAGATGTTATCCTTAGGGAGCATCGGGTACTACGTGTTCTGTGCGTTTCACTTACATGGCGTATCACTATGCTCTTGGTTTACTTGATTACTTGTGACATGTACCCTCATGATCACAGAGTCTCTTGAATCCTACACAGTTGGGTAACCCCCAGACTCCCCATTTATGGGACATCCATGTATCCCCTTCGCGGGCCTTGCATGAAATCATATAACATAACCTGGCTGGATCCTTGTGTATTGATTGGGGGTACGGGGGAGTAGAAGTGGACATGTAAATAATACACCAGTAGTTTCTTCATTGAATCATTCCGTAGTGTCTTCATTGAATCATCCCAGGCCATTTACATGTTCATGTTGTACTCTGACTCACTAGTCACTGCTAGTTCTCTATGTATAGTAGATATTTCTATTACAGTTCTCTCTATTTTATTACTACACTTCTTTCAGTACTTGTATCTTACTTTACTGCATGTTCATATTTTCTAACCTGCTATGAATTGTTGAGATGTACTATGCTCGCTCCTGTCCTGACTGGACCTGTTGAAAATATTACAGAGGACGAGGAGGAGGCTGGCCTGGACACCTACTACGGGGCAGCCCTAGATGACACCTGTGAGCTGGACCCTCAGGAGGATCCAGCAGTAGCTGAGGACTTTCTCCCGACTGCCTAGACTAGATAGTAGGCTATTATCTTTATGTAGTTGGATTATGTTTTAGCTAGACTCTTTATTTGGAGATCAGTTGTATATATTCTTTCATCCGAGACTTTGTATTGTGGATTGCTGGGATTATCTTAGACTACTGTTTTATCTACTTTATTTCCTTGAGTTATGTTCATATCGTGCTATCTCTTCCTTAGTAGTGATTGAGTTTATTATTGCTATGTCACCCCCATTCGGGGAGTATAAACTGTTTAGAGATAAACTGTTAGATGTTGAGACCTAGGACAGTGTTCTACCGCCGACACTGTGGCGTAGGCTGGACGTATTCACGTCTCGTGCCCTTACTCTAGGGTGCGGGTCGTGACAATAGATCTTCGTTCAGGGTATCATCAGGTGAGGGTTCGGAAGGAAGATATTCCCAAGACAGCATTCAGGTCGAAGTATGGGCATTATGAATTCTTAGTAATGCCGTTTGGTTTGACCAATGCTCCAGTAATATTCATGGATTTGATGAATCGCATCTTTATGCCATACTTAGACCAGTTTGTCGTTGTGTATCTTGACGACATACTTGTATATTCTGCTAGTGAAGAGGAGCATGAAGACCACCTCAGGACAGTGTTGTAGGTTCTGAGAGAGAACCAGTTGTATGCCAAGCTCAGCAAGTGTGAGTTTTGGACGGATCACATTTTATTTTTGGGTCACATCATATCAGGAGCTGGAGTAGCAGTAGATCCCAAGAAGATAGAAGCAGTAGAAAGTTGGCCAGTACCCAAGACCGTAGCAGATGTACGGAGTTTCTTGGGATTAGCAGGATATTACAGAAGGTTTGTGTCAGACTTTGCAAGGCTTTTAGCACCCATGACCCGCTTGACCCGGAAGGATGTACCATTCGTTTGGTCGGCAGAATGTCAGGCATCATTCGAGACTTTGAAGCAAAAGTTGATATCAGCACCTATTCTTACATTGCCAGTTGGACCCGGAGGTTTTACAGTATATTGTGGTGCGTCAGGTAAAGGACTTGGATGTGTCCTTATGCAGCATGGGAAGGTGATAGCATATGCATCTAGGCAGCTTTGGGACCACGAAAAGAATTACCCAACTCATGATTTGGAGTTAGCAGCAGTAGTGTTTGCTCTGAAGCTATGGAGGCATTACTTATATGGTGACCGAGTGGAGATGTACACAGATCATAAAAGTCTAAAGTACATCTTTACTCAGAAGGAGCTGAACATGAGGCAGAGAAGATGGTTAGAGCTGATCAAGGATTATGACGTAGAGCTTCAGTATCATCCAGACAAGGCTAATGTAGTAGCAGACGCTCTTAGCAGGAGAGGCGGCGCATTTATGTTGACAACGCAGAAGCACATTTTAGAAGACCTTCAGGAGATGGGCATCGAAGTTATACTTCCTAGTGATGTAGGAGTCCTAACCAGTCTGCAAGTTCAATCCGACTTGGTAGGCAGGATCAAGGCAGCTCAGGCACAAGACCCAAGGATTCAGAAGCTTAGGGCAGAATGTGAGTCAGGACTCAGGAAGGAGATAAGAATTCATGAAGATTGTACACTTAGGTTTGGATCACGTCTATGTGTGCCTAGTGGAGATATCAGACAGGAGATTATGACAGAGGCTCACAGTTCGCAGTATTCTATTCACCCTGGAGGGACCAAGATGTACCAAGATATCAAGCAGCATTTCTGGTGGAACGGGATGAAGAGGGAGATAGCTAGATTTGTTTCCCGTTGCTTGGTATGTCAACAAGTGAAGGCAGAACAGTAGAGGCCAGCTGGGTTATTGTAACCGCTTCCTATTCCGGAATGGAAATGGGAGCATATTACAATGGATTTTGTGACCGGTTTACCGAGATCACCAAGTGGTAAGGACGCTATTTGGGTGATAGTGGACCGACTTACGAAGGTAGCACACTTTCTTCCTTTCAAAGTAGGGCAATCTACAGAAAAATTGGCGGAGTTATATATGCAACAGATAGTCAGGCAGCATGGAGTCCCTGTCAGTATTGTGTCAGATCGGGATACCCGCTTTATATCACATTTCTGGAAGAGCTTACATCATAGTCTTGGTACCAAGTTAAGATTTAGCACGGCTTATCATCCGCAAATAGATGGGCAATCAGAAAGAACGATTCAGACTTTAGAAGACATGTTGCGAGCTTGCACTTTAGATTTTGGAGGGTCTTGGGAGAGTCACCTACACTTGGTCGAGTTCTCATACAACAATAGTTATCAAGCCAGTATCCAGATGGCGCCATTCGAAGCACTATATGGTAAGAAGTGCAGGTCATCGCTTGCATGGGATGATATCGGAGAGAGGAAGATGTTAGGCCCGGAGATGATTGTCCAGACGGTTGAAGTGGTTAAGGAAATTAGAGAGCGACTTCGAGTTGCGCATGACCGGCATCGTCATTGGGCGGACCAGCATCGTAGGTCGTTAGAGTTCTCTGTTGGGGACCACGTATTCTTGCGGATCTCACCTACTCGTGGGGTCATTAGATTTGGCGTTCGTGGGAAATTGAGTCCGCGATACGTGGGCCCATTTGTTATCCTTGATCGGATAGGCGATGTTGCTTATCGTTTATCCCTCCCGCCTTCGTTACGAGAGGTGCATGACGTGTTTCATGTATCTCAATTACGTAGGTATGTATCGGACCCAAGCCATGTCCTCGATCACTCTGAGCTGGTTGTTGGTACCAACCTGTCTTACGAGGAACAGCCTGTGTCCATTTTGGACCGAAGAGAGAAGATACTCAAGAACCGAATAATTAGTCTTGTCCGTGTTGCTTGGGGTCATCACTCCTTGGGAGAGTCAACGTGGGAACGTGAGGATGATATCCGATCACGGTATCCACACCTGTTTGACTCACAAGGTATATTTCTTCCTGTATATCTTGATTGTCCTGATTCTTCATGCTTATCGCTTTATGGGTAGAACTATTTGATATCGTATATTGATGAATTTACATATATAGTACTTGCTTTTGATATGGTAAAATGATTGCTTGCTCACTAGAATTGCTTGTATTAGTTTAGCTCTGATATTTCTACCTGCTTGGATTTGAAATTCCGAGGACGGAATTTTTCTAAGGTGGGTAGAGATGTCACTCCCCGTTCCCAGAATGCGTATTTTTATACATATACAATTCATGTATATTTATTTAGTATTTATCATGTATTATTCTGTATTTAAATTCTTATAAGTTCATGTTAATTATCTGCTCTTTAATTTCATGTTAATTAATTATCTGCATTTATTGTCTGCATTTTATTTCCTGCAATTTACTTCTGTATTTTATTTCCTGCTTTTAACCCCCTGCTTGCTTTCGGGTTGGCCTTGGCCGAACCCCCTCAACCCGGCCCATTAACTCCTACCTACCACCACCTTCCTATTTAAGCCACACTCTCCATTCTCTCTCCTCATTACTCATTCTCACCATTACTTCTTCTTCTTCCTCTCGTTACTCTCCACCCACCAGCAGTAGCAGTAGCAGTAGGCAAGTGCAAACTTGCTTCTTCTTCATCCATTTTTGTGGATCATTACTCTTCCTCTCATGATCCTGAGAGAGTTTAGTTCTTGGCATTTTCGGTTTCTATGGCTGGTTTTTCCTAGATCTAAGTTGCTATATTTTCGGTTATTTATGGGTTTTGATCTCCCAACTTAGCGTATTTTCTGGCTGGGAACTTCATCTTCTGGCTTGGGACGAAGGCTGAGTCACGCACACGTTCTTACGTGGCTGCGTGTATTTTTTTTCACGCACACGTTCTTACGTGGCTGCGTGTATTTTTAGTCACGCACACGTTCTTACGAGTCTGCGTATATTTCACGCACACATCCACGAGTCTGCGTATATTTTTAGTCACGCACACATCCACGAGTCTGCGTGTATTTTTAGTCACGCACACATCCACGAGTCTGCGTGTATTTCTTGTCACGCACACATCTTGTATGAGTGCGTGTATTTTAGTCACGCTCACTGTTCACACCCATTTTCCACGCACACTCCAGCTAGACTTGGCGTGACTTCTTGATCTGGGTGTTTTATTTGTCCTAAAATTATTCATTTAGTGATGGCATGATAATTCTTCTACTATATCCTTACGCCTTTTGCGTGAATTTCTTGATAAATCATGATATGTTAAAATGGATTGTTATGTGGAATGCGTCTTGTGTCCTGATTGATCCATGGATGCCCAGAATTGATTAACTGGAACTTAACCTTGAGAGTTATAAACTCGACCCCATGTAATATTAAATGACTTTCATGCCTTGTCACCACTGATAATGATTATGACATGGACTAAATAATTGATCATGCGTTCCTAGTTGGAACTAAGAGACTGGCTAGTCGTCTTATTGAATTGAATAAATGAGACACGTTCATGTAATGAACTATTGTACTCGATTAGCCAATCCCGAATATTGGCATACAGGCACATGCAGGTTTCAAATTATTTATTTATTATTTAATTATCTATTTATCTTACAAAGACGGCATGTGTACTTTATGGTCAAGGCATGATTATTCCGTGGTTAATTTGATTGTTGCATCACGCTATGTAAGACCTACAACCTAGCCGCACAGGTATCGTTGTAGAGTTGCGCATATCGTACCCCGTACGAAAGTACTCATTGAATGACCATGATCCACGGCATGGAACTTCACTCAACGTAGAGACCATTAAGTCAAATAAAATAACAATGGCATGGAGAGAATGGATTCCCGAGTTCTTACATGGCAGCCCCCTTGGGACTATTAAGTGCCCGACGGGCCGGCTGGTTTCCACATATACTGTAAATCTGTCACACGGACAGGGAACAGTATCTGCTTATATTATTGTACATGCTATAACGGCGGGCGTCCCGCTGGGACTCGTCTAACTACATGATTGGCGCAATTGATTGACTGGATAGACTAGCCTTGCTCGCACATAGTAAGAACTGAGGAATCCCTATTTCGCATAATTCCCGGATAACTTGGGACTCACAATAGCTAGCCGTAGGAATTGATTGGCCGTTCAAGATGATTTGTTTGTGTACTGTATCTACTCTGTTGCCTAACTGAGATGATCAGAATGTCAGGACATGACGGGCCAACTTCTGTCCTTGTTTGGTTGGGAGGTTGGTCCGAAGTGTCGTGATGTTATGAGAATCCTAGTAGGAAGCAGAGATCTATTATTACATTTTCTTACTTACTGGTTTAATCCTTCATATCGTCCTTCCTTGTGGTACTTGCTATTAGAGGTCTAACCTCTCTGGTTTTGCATGGCCAGATTTAGAGCCGGTCCCCGAGGATCCAGCTTACTTCTACCTCCAAGATGGTCAATACTAGAGGAATGATCGCAGGAGGACTCGAGTGGGTTTCTTTACTTTACCGTTCGTTTTGTCATTTACTTTATACTTAGCCGTTTGGCACCGACATGTTGGTCGGATCGTCTTGTACTTACTTTTGCATAATTGTAACTAAAGTCAGACTGCAGCTGATAACAATTGTGTATACCTTGCTATACCATCTGGCTATGTTTTGTAAAGCCAGATCTCAAGAATATTTTGACTGAGCGTTTGGGACGCCTTACTGCTTTATCTTGCATGTTCTCTATTTCCTGTTTCTTGTTTGAATGATTGAGACAATAGATGTGAAATGACCATAGAAAGACTTTCATGTAGTATGCACCCCCTCGTCTGGTTAGACAGCATTGATCGTATTATACGGTATTCATCTACCCGTAATACGTAGCTGGCTGAGTCATTCCCCCGCTCTCCAGTATTCTGGTTCTGGGGCGTGACAATGGTGGTGCCGCATACAGATGATTCTGCGCTCATCTCACGCTTTGAGAGGATTGAGGAGATTACTAAGGCGCTGCGACAGATGACCCGCGCTACGCAGGAGGCTACGCAGTGGTTGGTCGAGCAGATGCAGCAGTTCCAGGAGATGGCTATGGAGCGACCATCTGCTGGTACGCCGGGAGCATCGTCTACATCTAGGTGCACGGGAGGACATGCTCGTCCACCTGTTGTAACCGGAGAAATATAAGACGATCCTGGTGTTGCGACGACAGTCATCAGGTGGCGCTCCTCCTCAAGCTCCGGGTCCAGCTCCGGGTCCAGCTCCAGCTCCAGGCGATCAGTAGTTTTGTTTTTGCATTTTCGAACTTTGTACTATATTTTTTTACTTTGTACGTATTTGGGGATATTCACTTTGTTCGTTGAGTTTGTACGTATTTGAGGATATTGACTTTGTTCGTTGAGGATATTATTGACTTTGTTCGTTGAGGATATTATTTTTTTTCTTTATATTTTTTGTATATTCTGGAATGCATTGTGCGTGCCGGTGTTGAGTGTTCTACCGAGGGGGTCGGCGAACCCAGGGATTGGATTCTGTATTTTGTATTTTGGATTCTGTATTTTGGCTCAAGCTACAGCTCCATTTGCATTCTGGATTCTGTTTTTTATATTTTTTTTTAACTTAGCAACGTTTTTAGCGACGTTAATACGCGTCGCTAAATTTTAGCGACGTTAATGAATGTCGCTAAAAACGTCGCTAAATTGCTAATGTGGCACCATGTGGCACCGAATCTGATGTCAGCACATCGTCGCCAAAACGTCGCTAAAGTGTTGCTAAACGGCGACCACACAATAACGTCGCAAATTGCGTCGCTAATTAGCGACCACGTGAGAACGTCGTACATAACGTCGCTAATTAGCGACGTTAACAACGTCGCTAAATAACGTCGCCATAGCGACGTTTTGCGACATTTTCTCGATTAGCGACACACTTTTTTTCGTCGTTTCCAAAACATCGCTGAAAACGTCGCTAATTTAAGTTAACGACGTTTTGGCTGAGATTAGCGATATTTTAGAACGTCGCTAATCTGACAAATTTTTGTAGTGTCTGTAATAGATCCTTTGTAGAAGAACAATATGAGTCTTTGTAATAGATCCGTTGTAGAAGAACAGTATGAGCCTTTCTGAATCTGTAATAGATCATTTGTGGACATATTAATAAAAGAACTTCTTTCTATACCTTCTGTTTGAATTTTATTTTTCTGTGTCTTTATCTTTTGTAATATTTGCGATGTCTTCTATAATAAAATCACGGAGAATGGTCATTCTCCGTGTAATATTGACGAAAAATGACCATTCTCCGTCACTCTTTCACGGAAAATGGCCATTCTCTGTGTTAAATAACACAGAGAGTGTCCATTATGTGTTAAAAAAACTGGAAATAGTAGACATAACAGACTTCAAAATAGCGCCATTAATATCAAAAAGGTAAGAAATGTGTTAAAAAAAGAAAGAAATGTAAGAAATGTATTCAAAAAATGACCATTCTCCGTTTTGGATGACGGAGAATGGTCATTCTTCGTGTTAATATCACGGTACTTTCATAGGTAACACGACAAGAAACTTGGTCTCCCTTGAAACAAAGATTAACTAAACAACTTGAATCCATTCCCCCCTGATAACATAAAAACAGAAGAGGTCACAAAATAGGACAACACATTTTTGATCATTCTCCGTCTAAGACTAACGGAGAATGACTATTATCCGTCTAAACTAACGGAGAATGCCATTCTCCGTGTTAAATTACACGGAGAATAGTCATTCCAGTGTTTTAAGGCATGAGAATGACCATTCTCCGTTTCATTTAAACGGAGAATGACATTCTCCGTATTAAATTATACGGATAATGGCATTCTCATGCGTTAAAACGCATGAGAATGACCATACTCCGTTTTAAATTACATGGAGGATGTCATTCTCCGTTTTAAATTATACGGAGAATGACATTTCCAGTGTTAAAACGCATGAGAATGCCATTATCCGTGTAATTTAATACGGAGAATGCCATTCTCCGTTTTAAATTATACGGAGAATGTCATTCTCCATTTCACTTAAACGGAGTATGACATTCTTCATATTAAATTATACAGATAATGGCATTCTCATGCATTAAAACGCATGAGAATGACCATATTCCGTTTTAAATTATACGAAAAATGTCATTCTCCGTTTTAAATTATACGGAGAATAACATTTCCAGTGTTAAAACGCATTAGAATTGTCATTCTCCGTATAATTTAATACAGAGAATGTCATTCTCCGTTTTAAATTATACGGAGAATGACATTTCCAGTGTTAAAACGCATCAGAATGATCATTCTCCGTCTAAAACTCACGGAGAATGATCATTCTCAATGGAATTGGCCATTCTCCGTCCAAAACTAATGGGGAATGATCATTCTCCGTCTAAATATAACGGATAATGCTCTTTAATCGTGACAAATGAACGGAGGATGACCATTACAGTCATATTAGCACGGCGAATATCAGTCGCCTTCATATTCGCACAAAAGAACGAGATTAAAGATCTCTCTAATCGTTTCTCAGTTATAAATCTTCATAACGAATTCAAATTCAGCAAAAATTTCGAGAAAATCACAGTTAACGAATATCTTCTCTCCACAATTAACCTAATCGTCGAAAAACTTTAAATCTCTCCACGAAGATGATGATGAGCGATGATGGTGAGTGATGATCAAAGTTCGACTGAAGAAAATCACAGTGAACTACGAACGATCTTTGCGATCTCTGCTAAAGATGAGAGTAACGGAATTTAGAAGAAGAAGAAGAAGAAGACGAAAATCGCAATCTAAATCTGAGTTTTTATTTCAAAATTATATATATATGACCAAATTTGCGTGAAGAGGTATTTTTGGTATTATGAAAATGTTAATTTTGTAAATACATAACATCTAAAGGGAATGTTGGAATATTTAACGTGGAATTATATAATTTTTGGACATTTCATAAAAGCCATCCTGTCAGGTGGATTTTTCATACAAACTAATCCTGAAATTGGATTTCTCAACAATTTTCAGTTGAAAGAATGTGCAGATTTTAATCTAGAGGGTCCGCTACTAGCAGGTTGCTAATGGGTGACTGCGAGCTGGTTTGGCAATTGTTGTTTCATATATATATATTTGATGATCTCAATGGTTGAAATTTCCTCAGGAATATGATATGATATGATATTGCAGTACTGTTCTGTTAATTTAACAGTTAATGTTCACACTGGAGATTTCACTCTCTGGCTGTTGTTGGCAACGAGAGCGAGTTCAGGAGGACTAGCATCCAAGGACTTGTATCTGTACCAAGTGGCACAGACAATGAAATAAATGAAGTTCAACACTCCCATAGCCGCAATCAGCAAGTAGAAGTAGTCCAACCTCCCCTCGTTAAGATCCTCCGCCAGCCAGTTCCCCTCCCCTCCCCCGCCGCCCCCCGTCGTCCGGTGCACGACCGACACCATGAAGCCGCTCAGGTAGTTCGACACCGCCAGGCTGCAGAAGAACAGCGACCCGGCGATGCTCCTCATGTTCTCCGGGAACTGCTTGTAGTAGAACTCGATCTGCCCGATCGTGTTGAAGGCCTCGGCGATGCCGAAGACCACCAGCTGCGGGACAAGCCAGAGGCTCGACAGCGACGAGACCGCGCCCCCGCCCGTCGCGGTGCCGAGGGTCTGGCGGCTGGACGCGTAGCTCCTCCTCCGCGCCTCCACGACGGCGGAGACGACCAGGGCGACGACGGAGAGGACGATGCCGATCCCCATCCTCTGGAGCAGCGTGAAGCCTCCGTCGTTCCGGGTGTGCTTGCGGAGCCACGGGACGACGGCGCGGTCGTAGAGGGGGATCCAGAAGGTGAGGGCTATCATGCCGAATATCGAGAAGGAGCCGGCGGGGATCTGGAAGCCCGTCGTGCCGAGGCGCCGGTCGGACTGGAGCGCTTGGAAGACGACGTAGTTCCCCACCTGCACCATTGCGACATTGAACAGGAGGCCGGCGGACCATATCGGGATGATCCTCGCCAGGCATTTCACCTCTTCGACCTGTTGCAGGGAGCACAGCCTCCACGGGTTCTCGGCAGAGCCGTCCGGCTTGATGTCGTCGGCTAATTCTATTATCGAAGCCTTGTCAAGGAACCTAATTAATGAAGCACACAGCTAGCCACAATGAGAATTGTTTGGTTAATTTTTTTCAAGGCTAAATGATCAAGGTTAATTAGTGTTCGAACATCTGTCTAATTAGTGTTCGAACATCTGTCTGGAGATTGTAGCTCACTTGAAAAACAACATAGACACCAGACATGACCGACAAGGTTCGAGTCCCCCAATCGTAAGAGCGTCCTCAACCACAAGGACGTGTAGATGCGTATGGATTGTAATAAAAAAAAATTGTGGTATCTTAACTTTGGAAATTGTAATTGCCAAGGAGCTCTTTACAATATCCAAGAATTTTCAATATATATTACCAATGCTATCCTCAATTTATTACAATTTTAAAAAATAAAATTTATGGTTTCCCTTATGAATCAAGGTTAATTTTGATAATCCACCTTAAAAGTTCTTGGATGTTGTAAAAGTCTCCTTGGCAATTGCAACTCCCCTTAACTTTTTGCTGCATCGATTTTATTACCCAATTTCATAAATTATTTTTTTGAACCATCTTCTGTCGATTTTGAAGCACATCGACAACACTTCAAAAATATATCTATTAATATAAAAGTGTAATTTAAATACGTATATTGTCTAGATGTTTAGAAGTTGGATAGAAGATTAATTTAGACAAGGCACTGGATCGGGACAAATCGGTTCAACCAGTGGTCCGACCACTGGATTAATCTAAGTGCCCAAGTTCATTCTCTTGGACACTTTTTTTTTTACAAAAATATTTATTTACAACCATATTTTAAAAAAAATAGCAAATCAATACTATTCCGACTCGAAAAAGTTACCGGTCCACGTGTCAATCGATTGAATCCGCAGATCCGGTCCGATTTTTAAACACTGGTATTGCTCTATATTATTTTGAAGTATCTGCAGGATGTCTTTCAAAATTAACGTGTTTCAAGAGTAATTTAAAACCTTGTGTTGTCAAAATTCAACAATGAAAAGTTAAGGAGTCCAGAAATCTCGTATTGCTATAGCTAGGATGCCATTAGAACCTGGTTAATTATATTGAATGAATCTTTTTTTTTTTTTTTCAGAAGAAGAACTAACGAATAAATGAATATGTGTACATACGTACCTAAACTGTTGAGTATATGGTAGCTTGGAGTTGAGAGCGCTAGTGTGAGGAGGATCGAAGAGCGCCTGCTTGGGGTTGTCAGGAAGCTTCGAGCGCCGCTTCTTGAACGCGGCGACGAGAACCTGGGCAATGCCGGTGAAGGGGCTCCCCTCGGGCCTCACGACGACGTATATCCTCGTGCCGACGAAGAAGAAGGCGCACGAGACGACCATGAGCAGGGTGGGGATGGCGTAGCCGAGGGTCCAGCTCACGTCGCTCTGCACGTAGATGATGACGGTGGAGGAGACCATCATGGCGAAGGTGAAGGTGAAGTAGTACCAGTTGAAGAAGCTGCTGATCCCCTTCTTGCCCGACTCCGTGCGGGGGTCGAACTGGTCGGCCCCGAAGGCCAGGTTGCACGGCCGGATGCCGCCGGCGCCTACGACCAGGAACGCGAAGGCGGCCAGGAGGACGACCAGCTGCCACGGCGTGTGGCCGGCGCACGCCTGGCCCCGCAGCTGGTCGCACTTGGGCGGGTGCAGGTTCGGAATTCCGGCGGTGAGGGTGAGGATCAGCATGCCCTGCGAATTAATGCATGCAACAGGGGATCATATGATATGATATTTGTTTGCAGGAATTGATATAATTCATGGAAGTAAAAGAGACGAGTGGAGGGAGTAGAGTGTATGTGTAGTTACTACGAACCAGAACAGAAGAGACGGAAGCACATCCCAAGGTCCAGTATCGACCGAAGTAGGTGTCGGAGAGGAAGGCACCAAAGACGGGGGCCAAGTTGGTGGTCCCGTTGAAGACGTTGACGAGGGTGGCGGCGCCGACGCTCCGCATGTGGAACACGGTGGTCAGGTACACCAGCAGGTTCGCCGACGTGCCCAGCGTGCCCAGCTTCTCGAACGTCTCATTCCCTGCAGCAGCACCACCATGTCAGAGCGAGCGAGCATCCGCATGCTACGTTGCCCGCAGTTTGTAACCTCGGCCTGCGGTCATGCCGGCGGTTACAAACCGGGCAAAATATCATTTTCGTTAACTAGTTCGTACGTACCTATGATATATGGCATGGCCTTCCATCCTCTGTGCTTAGTAGCGGGCTCATTGAGCTGCTGCTCCTTCCTCTCCTCCTCCATTTTTGCTTCTAATTAAACCTTCAATAAGTAATTATTTCTCTCATGGTGAATTCTTGCAGTATAAATAAGTGAAGTAGTGATGTAGGTTCTGTCGACCTCACTCTAAAACCACACGCAAAAAATGGTGTAGTGGTGGTGGAGAGAGCTAGAGTTGCAGCTACACTTGCGGATAAGTACGTATTGAGCTTTTTTGGAAGATACCACACCACACCACACCACCCTCGTTTTCTAACGTCTAAGTCTAAGGTTATAAGAGTGGCAGTGGCTCGCGGTCATGTCCGTGTCAGATACTTGTTTGTTTCTTCTGTAGGGAGGGGTCGATGCAGGGACTCCCTACACTGACAGGACCTCAGAACTCAGAAGTCCGTGTATTGACTAGTATTATATGTGCAAGCTCCCTAGTCCAAGTGGTTGGGGGAGGAAGGCTCATTTGGAGGAGGTCTCAAGTTTGAGTCTTCCGTGGACATAGGATGGCTGGGTGGTTGCGGCACGGCCACGGTCCTAAGCTGACGGTCCCAAAAAATGGACACCAAAAGAAAAGGAAAAAAAAAACCTAATATTATATGTATGAATAATATTTTTTGTACTTTCAAATTGTTTCCTAAATCTATTATTTTCTTACGTGGGCAGGTAGACGTTACGGTTAATGTATCGGAAATTTAAAATTTAGATTAACATTAAAATTAAAGTTAACAAATTAATGTTATTGTTAAAATTAATTAACATTAATATTAATTTCAACATTAAAATTAAGTTTAACATTAATATTAATACTATAATTAACACTAATATTAATATTAAATTTTTTGAATTAAAATTTGTCATGTTAGATGTCTCATAATATTATTTAACATGTCACTTCAGCTATCACATAAAGAGAGAAAGATTGAAGAACAATTTGGAGGTGATGTATATGTAGTGGATGTCGGGTACAAGTAATTTGGCTTCATATTATTGACTACAAGTAATTTGGCTTCATATTATTGACTCACAGCTTAGCCGTCCGTAGATTTAAATTTTTATTTTATTTATTTTGTTTTTTCTTGTATTTTACAATTTTTTTTGAAATAAAACAATGAACTGTTATTAAGTAAAAGAGTCTAGACAAATCCATATCAATCTTGATATTATCTGATATACATAAAGGAACAATATCATAATTGACTGCAGCAGAAAATGTGGAAAGAAAGAACAGTAAAAGATGCCAGAGCATGAGCAGCTCCATTGCACTTCCTAGGAGTGTAGGAAAAGAAAATGATGTCGTCACAAAGTAGCAATTTCCGACATTCATCAAGGATCGGTCGAGCCTTCCACAGAGAGTCAGCATTTTTGGAACAAATTGCGTCGATCACCGTCTTACAATCTCCTTCAATAGTGCCTCTAGTGATTCCTAAAATCTTTATTCCAAAATTTTAGCAAGAAAATACAATGAAACTATACTTTCAGCAAGAAAAGTTGCAAACTACAAACATTGGATCTATAAAACTCACAACATATGCAACCAATTTAGCAATCTATTTCTAACAACCCACTTATTCGACAATAATTTTGTTGCAAAGTATTTCTATTTATGGGCAACCAACAGCAACTTAAAATTGTTTTCAGCTTCGGATATCCGCAAAATATTGAAATGGTGTTTAGATGAGGGTTTAGTATTCATAGAAATCCACTTCTTATTGGAATATGAAGCTAGAAAATTTTATTACTTCCAATTTTATGTTTGGTTACTTAAATTCAGCTGGTACCATTGAAGATATATCGTCCAAAAATTATAATTAATGTACTCAACCAACATTTTCAGAAAAACAAAAAATATTTTAAAAGATATCTTTAGTTTTATTTTTCCAGCAGTGTAAAACTCTCAATATTATTTCCTAATTTACAATCAAAATTTGTCAAACATGACTAAGTAATTCATGTTAGCGAAGAGGTATAAGACCATGGCCGGATGACGGAAGATTAACGGATCGAACTACGAGAGCGTATTATTTCTTCTATTTATTTGGTGGAAGTTGGAGGACAGTGAGACCAATATACATACAATACAACATGTACAAAATTTTGTACGCATCGTGGTACATCTCAAAAAAGGAAAAAGAAAAAGAAAAAAAACACTTATTTCACCTCCAAAACATCAACCAAGCAGCACCCATCAACATCTGAACATGTATTTTGGCAGCGCGTACAGTTGGTAATACTGATGAATCAATATCAGCTCATAATTAAGGTCAGTTTTCCACAAATATGATACAAAGAAACACGTATGAATATCCTGTAGTCGAAAACATACAAACTGGTCAAAACTACAAAATCAAATGTTATTTTCAGACAGGGACAGACCCACACTGCATATATTAAATACCTAGTTTAGTTGTTTTGCACGACGTACGCATTTGACAAATACACGTTTCCATGTTTGTTGTATTAGGTATTGAGCGACACAAGATTCCAATCAGATTCACATTTATTATTAACAAGAATATTCTGGAATATTATCATGCACAAGTCCTATAGCTTAATATATCATTTTTCATTTACAAAAATATAATGAAACATAAAAGTATATTCGTCCAACAAGACTATTTCTGACATTTTAATGACCATGTATAAATACTAAAATTAATTTTTTTTTTTGGAAATTGCTGAGATACCCATTTTCGGGGTGGGTGTTTATGAAAAATCCACCCGCATGGTAGGTTTTATGAAATATCCAACATTATGTATTTTCACGTTAAATATTTCAAGATTTCCTTTAGATGCTCTGTATTTACAAAATTATCTTTTTGATAATACCATAGTTACCCCTTCGCGCAAATTTGGTCATATATATGTATTTGAATTCACAAACTCAAATTTTGATTGCGATTTTCGTCTTCTTCTTTTTCACGAGATATCTGAATTCCATTGCTCTCATCTTCAGCAGAGATCGCAAAGATCGTTCGTAGTTCACTGTACTTTTCTTCAGTCGAACTCCGATCATCGCTTATCATCATCTTCGTGGAGAGATTTGAAGTTTTTCGGTGATTAGGTCCCTTTTAATGGTTTCATTCTGCAACGATTTAACTTGTTTTTGAAGTTCGCTTTTCTCATTCATGAGCCTTTTATTTGTCTATTTGAGCTTCTCGGATGTTTGCACTGATATAAAACAAACAACAATGAAAAGTATGATATCAATATATATATATACTTTAAAAAAAGAAAATAAAAAAAAGATCATTCTCCGTGATCTTAACACGGAGAATGGTTATTCTCCGTGATTTTAACATGGAAAATGGTTATTCTCCTGCATTCTAACACGGAAAATAGCCATTCTACGTGATTTTACAACGGAGAACGACTATTCTTCGTAATTTTAATACGGAGAATAATTATTCTCCTGCATGTTAACACGGGAATATATAGCCATTCTCCGTGTTCTTATCACAGAGAATGGCCATTCTTCGTGATTTTAACACGAAAAATAGCCATTCTCCTGCATTCTAACATGAGAATGGTCATTCTCTGTAATTTTAACACGAGGAATGGCCATTCTCCTGCATTCTAACACGGGAAATGGTCATTCTACGTGATTTTACAACGGAGAACGACCATTCTCCGTGATTTTAACACAGGGAATGATTATTCTCCTGCATGTTAACACGAGAATAGCCATTCTCGGTGATCTTATCACAGGAAATGGTCATTCTTCATGATTTTAACACGGAAAATGACCATTCTCCTGTATTCTAACACGGAAAATGACCATTATATATGATTTTACAACGGAGAATGACCATTTTCCGTGATTTTATAATGGAGAATGACCATTCTCCGTAATTTTAACACTGAGAATGAATATTCTCATGCATGTTAACACGGGAATAGCTATTCTCCATAATTTTAACACGAAAAATGGCAATTCTCCGTGATTTTACAACAGAAAATGGCCATTTCCTGTGATTTTAACACGAAGAATGGTCATTCTTCTGCATTCTAACACTTTAAAGGGGATCTTGTAGAAGATACAACAGAAACATACAACAGAAAAAATTTTAACAGAACATACAACAAAAAGATCACAAAAGTTCTTTTTATTAAAAATCACACCTACAAGGATCTATTACAGATTCTTTGTGATTATATGGAAAGAACTCTTTACAATGGGATTCGTCTTCACAGTATGATCGTAGGACTGTTTTGTTAGAACTAAGAAATTGTTGCTCTACACTGAATAGCTCCACAACTTCTACCCTTGCGGCAAGAGACTGCAGATAGAAGATATGAATACAGTCGCCATCAATGTATGCGCCCACAGAACCCCCCAGACGCGCAGCGCGCCATTTCCTCATTAGAGAAGACCACTTGCTGAAGCAGCTATTGGCTCGCGGCAGCTCCTGAGGCTCTTCCAGCATAACAAAGACGTGCAGCCGCTATAAGCAGGGCAGAGAACAACCTGTGGCTCTTCGGGTTGGCAATCAACCCAAACCCTGTCGTCATGACCTCCAAGACGTCGATCAGGTTCTAACTCCTCATGGTGGGCATTCCCGTACATCTCGACACTCATCAGCAGCTCTTGTACAAAGACACAGCTTCTTCGAACGAAGGGATCCACAACCAACAGCCAACTTGTGCAAGGCCAACGACGGTCATTCGAAGCTAAGTCTGGGCCAAGTATGGTGTTGGAAATGCTAAGAAAGGAAGATGCGACTCTTCATAAACCTTTTCCTTATATAGGGTGAGTGTGGTCCAAACCACAGGCCATGTGGCCGTCGGTTAAAGACTCCCAAATTATAATAGAATGAACCTAGGGCTCAGTATAATGAATCTCATTTAATAGGTTCATTTTACTAAGTCCTAAGCCCAAATTAATGGGATGAACCTAGGGCTCAGTATAATGACTATTCTCCTGCAGACCATTCTCCGTCATTTTAACACGGAGAATGAAATTTTTTCGTGATTTTAACACGAAGAATGACCATTCTCATTCATTTTAACACAGAGAATGGTCATTCTCTGTGATTTTAGCATGAAGAATGACCATTCTCCTACATTTTAATACGGAGAATGACCATTCTCCATCATTTTAATACGAAGAATGACAATTCTTCGTCAATTTAACACGGGGAAAGGCCATTCTCCGTATTTTTAACACGGAGAATGTCAATTCTCCGTAATTTTAACATAGAGAATGATATAAAGCTTTTAATTCTCTTCACATCAGTTCTCTCTTCTCTAACTGGAGTTCCAGTTGATGCTTATGATGATGATGAAGTGGGGTTCCAGTTGATGTTGATGATGATGATGAAGTGGGGTTCCAGTTAGTGCTGATGATGATGACGACATGGTGTGAAGATTGCGAATGGAGAGTCACTAACGAGTTTTTGAAGTAAGGTTTGAAGATTTTGGAGGAGAAAACCTAGATTCGAAAGTGAGCAGCGGATAGAAGAAGAGGAAGAATCGAAACGTTTTTTTTGAAGAGTAGTTTCGTGGGTGTTTTAAATAAATTAGAAGGGCAAAAAGGTCATTCCGCAACCTTTTATATTTTTTCGCTAATTTTGGGCACGCGATAAAATGATATTTTGCGGTGGATTTTTCATAAAAATTTTGCGATTTGTGGACATTTGATAAATTTTTCCTATTCTGGAGATTGCGAATGGTGAGTCATTGACGAGCTTTTGAAGTAAAGTTTGAACATTTTGGAGGAGAAAATCTAGATTCGAAAGTGAGCAGCGTATGGAAGAAGAGGAAGAATCGAAACATTTTTTTTTTTGAAAAGTAGGTTTCGTGGGTGTTTTCAATAAATTAGAAGGACAAAAAGGTCATTCCGCACCCTTTTATATATTTTTTGCTAATTCTTGGCACATGATAAAATGTTATTTTACGGTGAGTTTTTCATAAAACTTTTATGATTTTTGGGCATTTGATAAATTTTTCCATTATTTTTTAACACTTCAATTTTTTTAATTTTTTAAGGGTTCTGTGTAGTACGTAAAAAATAGGAAGACATAAATCTAAAAATAAAATTTTTATATTAGTAATATATAAGAAAGTTTAAAATTTTGGGAGGTGTTGGTTTTTGGAACAATGTGTGATCCACTGCTTAAGTTTCGTCAGAAGAGAAGTAAACAAGAAAGAAGAAGAAAATCGAATTTAAACTAATTAATCTAAAATAAAATACCACCAAAGAATTGAGATAGTTGTTCATTGTCATGTTGTAGAAGAAAATATTAGTAAATTATTATAAGAAAATGTTGCTCACTTTTTTAACAAGAAATTCTATAGCCTAAACTCTTTTAGTGAGAATTAGTAAGATCTTTTCAAGAACTATGAATTAGGTTTTCTAGAAGATTGTCTAGATTTAATGGCTTCCATGATATAGACGACAAGTAAGATCGTCTAGTATTCTACCAAAGTAGTTTATTGTTAGGGGGGAAAGTTCTTCGAAACCAACTAATTTTTTTTTAAGAAAAGAAAACTTGTCCATGGTAGGACAAACCAGGATCATTTTTTAGTATGTACAAGTTGTGCAATTACACATGGTCCCAAAAATTGTAAGATCCCAAAACTTCTAACCATTGTATATACTATAAAAGTCTCCATTTTTAGATTTAGACTTCTTTATTTTTTAAAAACTGTAATAACATGACACTTATAATGTCAGAAAAATGTTCTTCTTTATGGTGGAGAAACCACAATCCTGTATACAACCTGAGCCAAGGAATATCCCTGAACGAAGACGACTACTCCTCGATCAGATCTCCTCTTTCTACGAGCCCTAGAGTAAAGTACGAAGCTTTCTTTTAGATCTCTTGTGGACAAGCACCTTGAATCTCCACCTAATCTTTCTATTGCCTACACTCTCAACCCTATGAGAAAATCTATTTTAGGTCATCATATATAAGCTCTAAAATAGAACCATATTTACTAAAATCAGATACCCTACGATAGATAATAGAAAATCAGATACCCTACGTTAGATAATAGAAAATTCTATTATCAGATACCCTACGTTAGATAATAAAAAATCAGATACACTACGTCCAAATCTAATCAAATCAAATATTTGATCAAATTTGGGCCCAACAAATAATGCTGTTACCAAAACTTCAGGCTGGACTGTTGTGACTCCACCAGGTGAATTGAGGAAGATTATTAACTCACAATGTTTAAGATCTTAAGAAAATTTTGCAATTATCAAATTTTAGAATACCAAGTCTAGACATAAACGAGACGTAAGAGACTTACATGCGTACATATCAGAAAGACCCCAAATATGAGCTCAGCCTTAGCCAACGTGTCGATTAGAATATTAAAAAATATAGAAAAGAGGAATTCGCCTGCTTCTGAACCTATTTTGTGAATATAGGGATATTTAGACTTTGGTCTCAAATAAGTTAATTTGTGTTTGGGTTATTCGAAAAAATTATTTGGCACCCGCGGAGTCGATAACGACGTCGCCGCCGCGGCCACCACCTCTACCACTCCGCTGCCGTCTTCCCCACCCCTCCTCTCCACCGTCGCCTTCTCCTCCGGCGGCTACAACGACGATGACCACCTCCTGCCGCTGCTCTGCCATCCTCCGACGTCGGTGCCGTCGCTGCCGCCTCCTCCTCCTACGTCGGACCCTCCCCCTACCGCTCTGCCTCCTCCCGCCGCCGCGGCGTCGTCGTCCTCGGCCCCACGGGTGCACCGACTGTGCACTCGCGGATGCCAAATAACATGTTTGATTTTCATATTATACATAATTAGTGCTTAGGTCTCAAAAATATCACAAAAAATAATTAATAATACTTTTGAGACATCAGTAACACTTTTAAAATCCAAATAATAATTATATATAATATGAAGATCCAAATATAAATTTTAAAATTTATTTGAGATTCGAAGTCCAAATATTTCGTGAATATAATACTATCGTCAACTATGTAGTGCGTCCCGCATTACGGTCCAATATACTGCTTCGGTCATTAATTGCTTCATATTTTATATGGATCACTCCATCGATCCATTCCAATGAGTTGGCCTCTATGATTCTTTAACCTAGTTTTGACGAACTTGGGGAAGGCAACAACCGACTTGTATGAGATTTAGGAAGGTTTTGGACTCTTTGAAGTGATGAGAGTCGTCACAACCTCGCACTCTCGAGTAGACCCCATATAGTCGGCCACCGATCGTGGACTTTGAAATTCCGAAATGGCAAAAGAGGCCAAGGAGACGGATCAAACCAGTAGCGAATAAATTTATGGCAAAAAAACAAACGCGAAAAATTAAGTATCTTTATTTTTATATTATATATACCAATTCACTAAAACACAAGATCTGGGAGTGCGAACAAACAATGACGACACATGCGACCATTGTCGGCTTGTGAGTGGAGATTTTTCGTATCTTTTCGAATGGTCAGTAATCATGCAGCAGTAAGGAGTGTTTGAATGAAACTCAGGGAAGAATGGATGATTGGTTGCCTGATCTTATTTGATTGCTGTCAGCAGCAGCTGTGTCGAAACTTTTCGCAAAGTCTGAAAGTACAGAAAATTTACCGTACCGAAATAAATTTCTTAGAAATTAATCAAAACGAAATAAATTTGGAGAAATTCGTTTAAACGAAACATGTAGCCATCCAAGATGGCGGAATAAGAAAAGTAAAAAAAAAAAAAAAAATTCGAAATCCTGCCAACCAAGTTGGCGGAATTTGATCATTTTCGTAAAAAAAAAAAAGAAAAAAAAAAAGAAATTGTGCCAACCAAGTTGGCGGAATTTGTGCTATTCCGAAAAAAAAAAAAAAATTGTGCCAACCAAGTTGGCGGAATTTTTGCTATTCCGAAAAAAAAAAAAAAAAATGAAAATTTGGAAATGATGCCAACATGGTTGGCGGAATTTTAGCATTCAGCCAACTTAGATGTTTGAATTTTAGTAAGTTGGTTTTTTGTGGTTTTTTAAGTTGGTTTTTTTTAGAGGTTTTTTAAGTTGGTTTTTTTAGTGGGTCGATTTTTCTTGGCTTGATTTTTCTTCATGGGTTTAGTTAGTTGGTTTTTATTCATGGCTACATTTTGTGGTTCACATTGATTCATAATCGAACCAACAAATCAAATCAGATCAAATCTCTCGTCTCTATGCAACATGTGAACTAAGAATAAAGGGGAGCAAGTGCAACCCGTGAAGCATGAATCAATTGAACCCATGAACCATGAATTAATAACCTGTGAACCATGAATCAATTAAACACATAAACCCACAATCGAACCAACAAAAAAAAAAAAACCGGACCAAAAAAAAAATTGGCCCTAAAATTCCGCCAACATAGTTGGCATCATTTCTTTTTTTGGTCTTTTTTGTTTTTTTTTTCCAAATTCCGCCAACTAAGTTGGCATGATTTTTTTTTATTATTTTTTATTACGGAATTGAGCCAAATTCCGCCAACTTGGTTGGCAGGATTTCGGTTTTTTTTTTTTTTTTAACTTTCTTCCTACTTTTCTTATTCCGCCATCTTGGATGGCTACAAGTTTCGTTTAAACAAATTTCTCCAAACTTCTTTCGTTTTGACTAATTTCTAAGAAATATATTTCGGTACAGTAAATTTTCTGCTGAAAGTAGGGGTGAGCATTATTCGGTTTTGAACCGAAAATCGAATCGAACCGAATCGAATAAGAGATTCGGTTCGGTTTTAAAAAAAATCGGTTCGGTTTCGGTTTTGAAAATACAAATTTTTTTTATTCGGTTTCGGTTACGGTTTTGGATTTCGGTTTCGGTCCAAAACCGAATAAGAAAATTTTGTCACCCTCATTTTCCGTATTTTCCGTATTTCGTATTTATACTCGTATCTGGATTTTGGCATGTATTTTATTTTTTCTCAACTTGTGAAATTTCGGTATTTTTCGTATTTTGGGTTTTTTGACATGGCTCGGTTTTATTTGGATTGGTTCGGTTTTATGTGAGTTGGATCACCTTAACCTATGCTACCCCTCAACCCACCACAACTCACCCTCTTTATAACCCCCACCTATCACTCTCTCTCCTCATAACTTCCACCATTAATTTCCTTCTTCTTCTTCTTCTCCTTCCTCCACAACTCTCCTAACCCTAGGCAAGTGCATCTTGCCACTACATGAGAACCCTCTTTTCTTTGTCCATTTGCTAGATTAGGACATGGTGATCAACATTAGAACTTGGTGTTTTGTGATTTGAAGTCTCCTTTGCTCTAGAACAAAGTTATTTCTATTTTCGGATTTTGCATGGTTTGATCTCTTTAAGTTGGATTTTCATGGGTTTTGGTGTTTCCAAGTGGAAGAGCATTCAATTCTACCCAAATTGGAACTTTGAAAATCCGGATTTGGAGTTCGGATGGCCAAGTTGTGTTGCTCTGAAGTTTTGGGTTCAACCATGGTGTTCTTGCTGTTTGGAGAAGACAGTGAGCAGTGTGCAGAGCTGTTTAGCTTACGCACACTGAGCTGCGCGCGCTCTTTAGCGTGCGTACGCAGACTTAGGTACGCTTCCTGTTGGAAGCGTGTCCCTTGAGCGTGCGTGACTTTTCACCTACGCTGCTCTCTGTAGCGTGCGTGACTTTTCACCCACGTTGTTCTCTCAGCATGCGTGACTTTTCACCTACGCTGCTCTCTGTAGCGTGCGTGACTTTTCACCCACGTTGTTCTCTCAGCGTGCGTGACTTTTCACCTACGCTGCTCTCTGTAGCGTGCGTGACTTTTCACCTACGCTGCTCTCTGTAGCGTGCGTGACTTTTCACCTACGCTGCTCTCTGTAGCGTGCGTGACATTTCCAGCACACCGTCGCGTGTTGCACCCTCTAAGTCACCTAAGGGTACGTTTGTCTCCCGGGCGATGTACCCACCTGAATTCAACTCCTAATTTTCGACCTGGGTAACCTGGATGGTCTGCAGGGCTTGTGGCTGTGGAACAATCTCACTGCATCTTGTTAGTAATTAGGCCTGTGATAACCCTAGTTAGTTAAAGTAGTAAGCCGTAGTATCTGCTTGGCCGTGATTGATTGAATGAGGTATAACCAGTTTAGCCATGTCTTGATCCAGTACAAGCTTGCTTCCTGTCTTGATTTCTTACATTATTATCTTGCCGATAAATGGTGGAAAACCAAGTTCTATTCAGATGAAGGGTTACAACCCCGGTTCTTGTTTGGTTTACGGGTTGTAACCTAGCTATCGGAATAGTCCCATGGTTATCTCGTCGTATATCATCCTGACATGTTTTCGTAATTCTAGTTTTAATATTAGATTTTCTTGTGCTGATTGCTGACTTTTGTTCTTATTTCGTGGCCCCCTTGTGGCACTTGCTCTTTCTGGGGTTGACCCAGCTGGTTTTGTGTGGCTAGATTTCGGAGCAGCTTCCGAGGATCTACCAAGCTTCCAGCCCAATGGTGGCGACTAGAAGGAACCCGGGCTACGAGTGGGTTTTCTATTTTATTTCGCTCACTCTATTGTAAAACTATTCTTTTGAAGCGTTTAGCCGACGAGCACCTGTTAGCTCGATGCACTTTACTTACTGTCTGCCTACGGGCTGTAAACATGATTAACAAATCCTAGGGTTGATCATGTATGACTTAACTCTTGCTAGTCCTCGTATTTTGTACGACTAGCTTCATGATCAGCTGATATGTAATATTTGGGATGCCTTTTATTGTATATTTGGTGGTCAAACATCTTGTAATTATATTACTTGCTTGAGATTGAGACAATAGGCTTGACCTTAAGAGACTGTTGGCTTATAGTAAACCCTCATATTTCTAGACAGCCGTGACCGTATATCGAGGTGGTTTCTATTTCAATATACGTAGCTGGCTATGTCTGCCCCCGCTCTCCAGTATTCTGGTTCTGGGGCGTGACAAATTTAGTTTATATATATATATATATATATATATATATATATTTAAAAAAATACAAAAAAAAACACAAAAATCGAATAAACCGAAAACCGAACCGATTTAATTCGGTTCGGTTTGGTTCGGTTCGGATATTGACCAATTTGGTTCAGTTTCGGTTTTGCTTATTCGGTTTCGGTCCAATTCGATTTTCGGTTATTCGGTTCGGTTAGAACCGAATAAACCGAATACTCACCCCTATCTGAAAGTTTGTGTGAACATTAGGGGTCTGCTTGGATTGAGGTGAAAAAAATATGCAGAGTTTGGGATTAAATAAAAAGGAGTTAAGTGAGGGGAGTAAAGTCAATACATAGAATCTTATTTGAATTGGAGGAAGAGTTAAGTGAGGGGGGGGGGGGGTTGTTTAATAACTTTTGTTTGGATTTGAGGTTTTGAGTGAGAGCAGGATTAATAAAATTATGATAGTTACCAAAATAATCTTATTACATATGTCATAAAATTAAATTTGATTGAAATTTTAATTAGAACCTGTCAAAATATCTTCACAAATTAGGAAGGTACGGAGCAACATATTGAAAACAAGAAAAAATTCGGAAAAAAAAAATCATGATATTTTATAGAACAAAGAAGGGGTGTTTATGACTTTTTAAACTAAACCCCCCATTTCCCATTGTTAACCCTCCGATTTGGAGGATTAAAAAATGGACAAAAGAGGATGAAATAAACTTTCACTTAACCCTTCCTCCTAAACCTCCACCCTCAAACCAGGTATGATTTTATTTTTCCATCACTTAACTTCCCCTCACTTAACTGTCTTAACCCTCAATCCAAGCAGACCCTAGATGTTTTGGCTGTAGAGTTACTGATCTGATCTAGTGATACTGCTTACCTGTTTGTCTAGAAGGGCGTCCCAGTGCTTACTTGATTGTCTTTTCTTTTTTAATCCGGCATAAACACTCGTAACTTTCATGTTGCATCGTAGTCTCTTTTGGACTCACTGTCTCCGCTCTCACCATTTACTATTTATTACATGAAAGGAATAATACGATCCCATTTCGACTCAAAATCAGACATATAGGACGGATGCCTCCCACCTCAGCCACTTGGACTAGAGGTGATTGGCCTTACCTGATTGTCTCAAACATAACAATGGATATGACAGAAAGCAGATATTAAGCTTGACCTAATCCTAGTCTTACAAAACCAATATACCAGTTTTTCTAGCAAGTACACACATATCAAAAGAATTACCATTAATAACGTTTCCTGGACTAGAACTCCGTTCTAACGGATTTTGTGTACGTGTTAGAGTTGGTAGGTAATTTTTCGACGATCTAGCTCTAGACCTTGAGATGGGGAGCTATCTTAGGATTTTTCTAACCTAACAATGGTGAGAGAAAGATAAGGAAAACTAAAGGAATAGAAAAAGAAGAAGGGGGATGCCTCTTTGGATATCTTTTAAAGAAGAGTTTGATTCTTTGAATAATCCCATGTATTTTCTTGTGTTCACTTTGCTATTCAATAAATTAATTCTTCCTTTGCTTTGCTTGTGGACATTAGCCAATAGGCCGAACCACATTAGATTATGTGTTATGTTATTGTAATTGCTATTATGTGTTCTTGTAATTGTTATTGTGTTTCGCTTTTGTTTTTGCTTATCTATTATCTATTATACTATATAATAGGAAAACTTAGTGGTGAAATTTTTGAATTCCTAAAATACTCTTAAGTATTTTATAAACATAAGATATATTATGTCAACTTGCATGTCATTTATATTTAATAGTCAAAACAATAAAGTTTGCATACTACGAAGTCTCCTCTTTTCATACAACTCTTCATGTTCCGATGGTAAATATGGGAAAATTTATGAAATGTCCAACAATTTAAAAAGTTTTATTAAAAACCCACCGCAAAAGAAACTTTCATCGCATGCCCAGCATTATCTAAAAAATATATAAAAGGGGACGGCATGACCTTTTTGTCCTTCTAATTTATTAAGAATATCCACAAACCCAGCAACTCTTCAAAAAAATGTTTCGATCGCTCCCTCCTCTTCCATACTCTGTTCGCTTTCGATTTTAGGTCATCTCCTCCAAAAATCTTAGAAAATCCTACAAGAAATTGCCAGCGAATTTCCATTCGCAAGTTTCACATAATGTCGCAATCATCATCAATCGATGTAGACCGAGTTAGAAAAGACGGAGAAGAAGTAGATGTTGAAAAACAAAAGAAAGAAAGGATGAGTGTTAAGAGGCTTGCTCGTAAACGAAAAGCTACAAAAGAAAAAGAAGTGCAAGAAGAAGTGGAAGAACAAGAACAAGAAGAACAACAAGAACAACAAGAACAAGAAGAAGCAGGAGGAGAAGAAGAAGATCAAGAAGAAGGGGAAAAAAAGGTAAAACTTTGAGTCCTGTTCATTCTCCGTTTATATTGACACGGAAAATGAGAAAGATCATTCTCCGTGTAGATTAACACGGATAATAGGATTCTCCGTGTATTTTGACACGGAGAATGTCATTCTCCGTGTTAATACACACGGGGAATGTCATTTTTCGTGTATTTTGACCTAGAAATGGCCATTCTCCGCTATTCAACCAAGAAGAATGTCATTCTCCGTGTCAAAATACATGGAGAATATCATTCTTCGTGTATTTTTACCCGAAGAATGACATTTTCTGTGTATTTTGACCTAGAAATGACCATTCTCCGTGTTAAAATACACGGAGAATGACATTCTCCGTGTATTTTGACCTAGAAATGGCCATTCTCCGTGTATCTAACACGGAGAATGATCATTATCCGTGTTAATATACACGGAGAATGATCATTGTATTTTGACCTAGAAATGACCATTCTCTGTGTATTTTGACACGGAGAATGATCATTCTCCGTGTTAAAATACACGGAGAATGACATTTTCTGTGTATTTTGACCTAGAAATGACCATTCTTCGTATTAAAATATACGGAGAATGACATTCTCCGTGTATTTTGACCTAGAAATGGTTATTCTTCATGTATCATACACGAAGAATGATCATTCTCCGTGTCAAAGTAAACGGAGAATGATCATTCTCCGTGTTAAAATACACGAAGAATGACATTTTCTGTGTATTTTGACCTAGAAATGGCCATTCTTCGTGATTCTAACACGGAGAATAATCATTCTCCGTGTCAAAATACACAGAAAATGATCATTCTTCGTGTGTATTTTTACACGGAGAATGACATTTTCTGTGTATTTTGACCTAGAAATGGCCATTCTCCGTGCATCTAACACGGAGAATGTCATTCTCCGTGTTAAAATACACGAAGAATGTCATTGTCATTCTCCGTGTATTTTGACCTAGAAATGGCCATTCTCCGTGTATCTAACACGGAGAATGACATTCTCCGTGTTAGAAACACGGAGAATGATCATTGTATTTTGACCTAGAAATGGCCATTCTTTGTGATTCTAACACGGAGAATGATCATTCTCCGTGTCAAAAATACACGAAGAATGTCATTCTCCGTGTATTTTTACACGGAAAATGACATTTTCTGTGTATTTTGACCTAGAAATGGCCATTCTCCGTGTATCTAACACGGAGAATGATCATTATCCGTGTTAAAATACACAGAGAATGTCATTCTCCGTGTGATTTACACGGAGAAAGATCATTCTCCGTGTATTTTAACATAGTAATTTCCATTTTCTGTGGTAAGAACAGGGAGAATGGTCATTCTCCGTGTATTTTGACACGGAGAATGATCATTCTCCGTAGTTGAATAGCGGAGAATGGTCATTCTCCGTGTTATAATAAAGAAGAATGTTGACGTAAACCTAATTCACTACAACAAAAAACCCTTTTAATGACGGCTAAAAAGCGTCATTAATGACGAACCATGACGCTTTTTTTTTCACAGCAACCGTTATGAAAACGGGTGTTATAAATGTTTTTTAAAAGCGTCATAAAATAACCGTCATGAATAGTTTCTATAAAAGCGTTATGAATAGTTAATATATAGTGCACAATTCAGAACAATTTTAAAACGTCATGAATGTATAGGCTCAATGCAGCACATTTATAACACTTTATACTATTCAAATTAGCATATTTATAATGATCTATACTGCACAGTATATATTACATTCCAAAAACTTAACATTATATATCACCATCTTTATTACATTTCTCAAAATAGAGTACATATCAACATCTTCATTACATTGAATATCCAAATACATATATATATTTACACACAGTAGTGGTTCCCTCACAATTGAGAACAAAGTGCAACAAAATGCTAAGGTGTAGAAATAAGCCTAAATTGAATACATAATCAAAAGTCTCCATCCAACCTCTTTCTCCAATTCTGGTAGTGCCTTCTTGAGTTTGCTGATAGTATCGGCCCATAGTGCTTTGAGGCCTCTACGCCATTCTTCCTGCCATAATGTTAACACTCTCCTGAATAGTCTTAGCATAGTCCAGGACAATCTGTCTCGAGGCATTTTGATACTCACGGGGCATATCCACGTAAAGAAGTTCCTGGCATATTTAATTTGGCAGAGTATGGGCAAGACCTCAACAGTTGTTTCTACAAACAAATAAGAAACAACATTCAATCAAATGACAAAAATCAACTCAACCCCACCAAAGAAGGCTACATAGAAGTTCAAATTAACAAATAATAAAACCATAAGTCTGACTCATGAACATCAGATAATACAAAATAAGATCAAACTAGTATGCAACAGGAATATATCCATTTTGCTAAGAATATAAATGAATAACGTTGATGGTGATGGGAACGAGGATAACACGTACCAAATCCACGGCCAGGCTTATGGTTGCATATTTCGCAGTGCCATACATCCTAAAAAATTGCATATTTATTAAGCTTTGAAACTTGTAATGAACCAGACCGATTGCAGGATTTCTATCAAATCTTTCAAGCACAAATTTCGTGGTAATATGAGAGGGACACAATCAACAACACCCGATATAGACCAGCAATGGCAACAAAAAGTTTGATAAGCTCCTATTAGTATCCAAGCATACCTGAGGGAAAACGCCAGTAGTTTGCCGTCCATTCCCATACTGAGAAACGCACCATATATCATACAGATGACATGTTACAGAGGTTATAGAAAATTTAATGAAGGGTTCTACTACCTACCCATATCCAAAAGGAGAGTAGTATGGGATATACGGCCTCCTGTAACCCATGTATGGATTGAATCGTCGCGGACGGTACTGCTTCATTCCAGGTACATTTGTCCGTTTAGCTGAAACCTGTCAGTTTGATGCCTCTATATAAGGCTATGCATATATCATAGGAAAACAGCTTTTAATCTGGAATAACAAAAAAAAAGAATATAGAAAAAAAATCACTTTAAGTAGGCGGCTATGTAATTCGGATTCGTTTAACTGAAGAGCCTCCTGTACAGCCTCAACTTCCAAAAATTCCACATAAGCAAACCCCTTTGGCTGACCGAATTTATCAGTAAGAATAGTAACTCTGCTGCCCTTTGGCTGACCGAATTTAGCTGAAACCTGTCAGTAAGAATAGTAACTCTTTCTCAACAAATATACAACAGAACATCAGATGCCATGATGATGACAGGTAGCGGAGTGAACTCCAGACTTTTAAATATCATTAAATCATAAGGAATCATTTCCCAAACCTTCTATTTGAAGTAGTACGATCAAGTGATGCCTACATAGCAAGCACACTCCAAAATACATTACAAAATTTCATGCCATGTCCGTGTCGAGTAGGACATGGCACAGACACTCCAAAATACACTAAGACACCAAAATATCGTGTTGCCGTGTCCGAAACATGTCACGTCAAGTCCGTGTGTGCATGCAACATAGCTAATGCTAATGAGTTACCAGTTCGCCAGAATGGCCTTAACGTATCATCATGAGTGAGATCAGGTAGTGATTATCCGTGTTGTTTCCTTCTGTTTGTTGGGGGTATATGTGTACCTTTAATTCCAATAGATTCCAGTAATAGTAAGTATTTGAAAGGAAAAAAAAGGCTCATGCTAGAGGTTGACAGAATTCCGCAAGCGTTTTACTTGGTTAGAAGTTGGTTCAGGTAGCATCATACAGAAGGGTATGGCATAGATACAAGATTTGCTAATAAATGCTGCTCTAACTCTGGGCACACGAAATCCTAAGACGTTACATTCTTTTTTTTCTCATTCAACAAGTTGCAACTTTCAACTTCCATCACACACAAAACTCCCGGAACATTAGACTAAGTGTACATGTAATAACAATTACCAAGGCAAAGGTTTTAGTACCAGCACTTGCAGAATATCTAATTCACCATAATAAATTGATGTTCCTTGCAACAGCAATTAGGTACTTCAGAACACACAAGAAAGCGCTGAAGTTTCCTTATACAGTATGCATAAGCAGAAAAATTGTTACACTGGTTTTAGAGCAAAAATCAATTTGCATTACTAGATTGCAAGGATGAACTCAGGAAACACCAGCTTACTTGGCCATTAGATGATGGGTCTACCACAGCCCCAAAGATTAAATTTGCACTTGGATCAACAAGATTATAAATCACTTCAGCTGCAGCATTTACCTGGAGAAAAAATATAGTAAGACAAAGGAAAGGAAGCCATATAAATATGGGACATTGAAATAAACTACAGTTTGACGCTCTTTGTTCATCTTGAGAACTAAAATATAAAGCATGTATGGGTAATTGTTAAAGAAATGAGATATTGAAGATACAAGTTCCTTCTCATTCCAGAAAGTTAATACTTCACATGGAATTGCAAAAGCATCTATTAAAAGGTACAGGTAAGGAGACAAAGTTTGCATGAAATCCATGATATATACATCCATATTTGTGGCACTAGGCACAAAAGGAAAACAGCCTGAATGTAGAATGCAGTGTGGCACCCAATGTTGCATGGGTACGAATGTGATGCGGCACAATAAGAAGAGCTAGAGAGTTTGTTATGGACAAAACAAAAAATTAATCGAACCGATCATCAGTCGCTAATTAACAGTATTTTTTTTAGTGGTCAACCAAAAGAGCTAGAGAGTTTGTTATGGACCTGAGGGAAGGCCTTGGTCCCCAATAAGTGATCCTCCACCAAAGAAAACACCCTGATAAAAAAAATGAAACAATCTAGTTAAGAAACTATAGGGAACTTCAATTTTGGTTGAGACACTAGAGGTTCAGAAGTGCACTTGTGCTCTTGCTCTTTGAAGCTCCTACTCTAGCTGGGATAGCTTGATCCTACTTGACTCTAGCTGCTGAACATAAGCCTGTTGAATTAAAAATCAAAGGTTTACACAAAGAGGTTCATTAGTCACAAAACAATAACATTTGGCCTCGTTTGTACGCTGTAATGCAATCGTAATCGTAATGTAATCAAATAAAAAAATTCATTTGATTATATTACGATTACGAATTACATTACAGTGTACCAAACGAGGTCTTATTTAGACTCTATTACATATATAAAATTAATGAAAGTATGAAATGGTTTGATTCTTCTAATGTAGGTTTGTTGGCTAGCTGCTGACCTTCTTCCTGAGCCTGCTCTTTCTAGCTGCCTCCCTATTCTGAGCAAGCCTTCTCAATATCTGACCACAAACATATATAAAAAACAGTTAGAGGCTTGAATTTTACTTTGGCCTCGTTTGGTTCCCAGCAAGAAAAGGGAAAAAAAAATCAATTCCTTTCTCCTTTGCAAAATTGTAATTTCTATCAATTTTTACTTTCGAAAATGCTAAAGAGCCCGCGGTCTCTGCCCGTCGGGCGTACGTGTTCTAAACCCATTTGCAAAAAAAATTGCATGGGGCCCGCCACAGGGTTCATGCCAAAGAAGAAGCGCCACGTGGACTGCGGGCCAAAAACACGGTCCACATAGCACCACTCTTTTACTTTCCGGGAAACGCCAGGAAAACTGGAAGGAAAAATAAATTCTTGGAGTGGAAAAGTGAATTCTTGGGTAGGTGAGGGAACCATTTTCTTTTCTATGATAATTATTTTTCTTTCATCCTCCCTTCTATTGACATCCAAACACAAAAGAAATGATTTCTTTTTCCAGGATCATGATTCCGCGAACCAAACGAGACCAATCCATTCTGGATTTGGTGGTGCCATGCACACTAGATTTGACAACCATCGTGCTTCTTGGACTCTACAAACATATATGAACTTAAATATTCGACTAACCTTAGGGTCTGGTGTCTTTGGCCCTTCATATTCAGAATTACCAGATTGTGCCGCTTTCTTATTTCCTTCCTTCTGCAAAATAAAAATAAAAATAAAAATACATATATGATCAACATTTGAAAAATAATTCTGCAACTACTTGAAATTAATTAGGATTTGATAATTATATCTAGGGTTTCACCTTTGGTACTGCTTTCATCTCCTTCTTCCCTGGCTCGGGTGCGGCCGGGGGATCACCTCTCGAGTTGCCCAGCTCCATGGATGGCGGCGCCTCCGATGTTCTCTTTGAAGCACTGCTAGCCGGAGAGCCTAAACTCATGCCAACCTACAAAAAACAGAGAATTATAATGGTTAATCTATGGAATGAAATATTATCATATGACTTAAATTCCTTTTTGAACATCTAGAGGAAGTGTGTGTGTAAACACCTTGATTGTTGGCTCCACATGATGCATGGGCTCGGACGAAAAAATGTTCAGAGTTTCTGCACAGGTGAAGAAGCATTAAATCTCCTGAAGAATATGGCGAACTCACACTTGTATCAATAGAAGGAGAGAGAGAGAGAGAGGGAGGAAAAAGAAAGTTATCATGCATTTGTAGATCTCTCTGCCATTCACAACAGAAGGAGAACAAAAAAAGGAAGAGAGAGGGAGGAACATCATGACCTTGAACTCCTCGAAGCTGACCATGCCGTCCCCGTCCTTGTCGACGCCGTCGATCATCTTCCTGCACTTCGCGACCGACACCCCCTCGTCGAGGCTCCGCAGCACCTTGGCGAGCTCCTCGGCGGAGATGGAGCCGTTGCGGTCGAGGTCGAACATGGAGAAGGCGTGGCGGAGGTCCTCGAGGGCGACGGTGGGGTCCACCTGGAGGATATTGAGGTCGATGAACTCGTCGAGGCTGATGAAGCCGTCGCCGTCAGCGTCGGCCTCCTCCATCATCCGTCGCAGCCCTAATTTTGAAGAGAACGGGCTCTAGGGTTAGGGTTTTGGAGTTGGAGGAAAGGAAGGAGAAGAAGAGGAGGAGAGGAGGGTGTTGCTGAACTAGAGTTAGGTTTTTGGATCTTTCCTTAGGATTTTGGAGTTGGGGGAGAGGAGGGAGGAGAAATGAGGAGAAGGAGAAGACCGATCAGAATTGGGGGAGAGAATTTTTTGTTGAAACGCGCGGGTTGTAGAAGGATTTTGCCAAAAATTGAACTTAAAAAATATTACAAGTTTGCCACCGCTCTAAAATATTAATGACGTTTTGTTTTATAAACGTTATAAAAAGTCCAGAATTAGCCCAAACCGTCATAGAAAAAAGGTATTTTGAACTTTAATAACGCTTAGGTATCAGCCGTCATTAAATCCCCTTATCAAGCGTCATTAAAGGGTATTTTTGTTGTAGTGATTGTTGTTTTTTTAGGAAAAAAATTGTCAGGAACAAAGAAGAAAGAGTTTTCCGTGCAACATTCACCCCAATACTCTCTCTTATGGATGAGGTGAAGAAAAAGGGTGGCCATTTGCCTGATGCAGTTATTGAATCCTTGAAGAATATTGGATTCTACAATTTCGTAGATGTATTCTACAAATCCAAGGTCAAAAAGGCAGAACTATCTAAAGTCACAAAAGGTCTGGAGAACCTGATAGGGACTTACTTGGAAGAAGATGGCACTGGATACTTCCAATTGAGCAACAGTGTCAAGGTAGCACCAACTGCCGAAGAGATGGCAACCATTTTCGGTCGGCCAATGAAGGATGACAGTGAAGTTGATAAGAAATATCTAAAAATCATCACTGAAAAACAGAAGACCCCCCCACCAGCAGACTCATTCAGCATGTGTAAAGAACACTTCAAAAGATTGCTGACAAATTCCAAGAGAAAACATGCAGAAGTCTCAAATACAGAAGTCAGAAAAAGGTTCTTAGAGCTGTTGGGAGACAGAAATGCAAGACCTGATGAGTTGGCCAAGTTAATAGTATTCAACTTGTGGCAAACAGCATTCTTCACCAGAATGGGTGGGTCGAACTTGCCGTACAAGTTCTTCGCTCTGGTAGAGAGCATAGATGTTATAAAAAATATCTGTTGGCCACGTATTATTTTGGCGTACGTCATGGACATCATAAAGAGGGCTGTTACAAAAACTGAAGATGGGGATATTGAGATATCGTACAAGAAGATTGAAGGTTGTACGATATATTTCTTGTATTGGTTTGCAGAGCACAGTCAACTGTTAGAAAGAAAGTGCAAACCAATAAGTGCATACCCGAGATTCTATACATGGGATGGGAATAGAATCTCGATATTCCTCAAACATGACTATCAAGGGGCTCAGACGAAATCGGAATTGATATTCAAAGATTTTGTTACAGTGACTGTTGAAGAAGGCGAAGTCCCAGCAGAGCAGCATTGTCACGACCCGCTCTCGAATAACCAAATACGAGTCGGACACGTCCAGCCTTTGTCGTTAGACACGACAAAGTAAGCTGTACCAATCTAGGGAGAACTATCCAGATATCAAGGCAATATGAAAACACAACATCTATAAATGTATCCCAGAGTAAAGTACAATATTAGAATTTATTACATTCTAGAATGACAGAAAGTCTACTAGTCTCAATACATGGAAATAATAGGGAAAACTAAGGAAGCTCTAGGCTTCTGCAGCCTCTAAGTCATGAGCAGCACCAGCTAGCTCTCCTGCATCAATAGGCTCCTCGCCATAGAATGTATCGCACAAGGCCTCCAACTCACCTGCAACTTATCCAGTCAGGAGCGGAGCTAGTATATCCAGAGAAATGAACATGTACATCATGGTATGAATCAAGAAAACATGAATAAATGTAAAGTACAGGAAATGAGAACAAGACATGAAACTGAATAGGAAATACTGAAAGTAAAACAGGGAACATGGTAAGAGTCCTGAGCATGAAATACAACCTGAACATGAAGTACAACCTGAACATGAAATACAACCATGAAATCCTGAAATACAAACTGAATCCTGACATGTGCAATATTTTGAAATACATCTAGATTGTGATCGGCTTGGGTAGATGCAATGATAATAAAATGGTACGGCTTTGGCCCCGCGTGCACGGTACGGGACCCAAGCTATTCACAGGAGTAGTAACAAGGTTTGATCACATATCTATAGTATTTCCCCTCCCAGACGCAAATGATACATGGAACATGAAACCAGACAATATCGTGAACTATCGTGTCATCAAGGAGATACAAGAAGGGATATGAAGACATGAGAAATGAACAAATCAGAGGAGTATACTTGCCTTGTTCCGGGTGATCGAGAAAGTGTAGTAGAGCTGGATATCCTCCTGTTTATGAATTTACAATTTATAAGTTAACCATGCAAGGTAATTATTTCTAATCTAGAATTACTTAGCAAAATCCTTAGTTTATACTAATTCTATTTAAGTCCTATTAATCTCACATTTGTACATCCAAAGTAATGTCTATACACAACCTAATATGTGAGACAATAATTCACTCTTCAAAATCACTCAATTTTGATGCAACAAGTCCTTAAAATGGTCAACATCTATATGGTATTACAAGTTCTATTTAGGAGGAAATAATAGGGCATATCCATTATTCCCAAAATAGGACTGAACTGCCCTACCCATCCTTCACTCAAACTCACTGTTATTCACAACATAACCAAGATCAAGCAGTCCCTAAGCTGGACACTAACTGCCAGTGTAATAGTTCAGCCATAAATAACAATATCAGTCCCAAAGCAGGACTGGTACATAGTCCAGTCAAACAGGGATCAACCTAACTTATTCAATATTTAGTCATCATTCCTAAACTGAGTTTTCACTCAATGATCAGCCAGGAAGAGCCAACCATCAGTCCAAAATGTGAAATCATGCATCATGTGTACTCAGTATCATATCACAGGTTCCAGGAATGCCTAATCAAAAGTTCTTGTCTCAATCTTTAACAGTCCAATAACAGTCTAAACCAACCAATATGAATTCAAGACTCAGTCTCCTATCCAAATCAAATGCCAGTCTAAATCAAAACATAATAGTCTATAACAGGGATTTACAATCAGTCCAAGAATACAGTTTAGCTAAGAACATGTTGGTTCATATCAGTAAAAGGGTGGAAAGGATTTCAATGTCTATTGAATCCTACTGATAACTGTAAGGTACTAAAATTCAACAATATTCACACAATTCAGTTATAGTCATCAGTTATCTAATAAGCTATCTTTCTATAACTTCTGACCAACCCTTTGCCAACAATTAATTCCAGGAACTGACCAGACAGGGAGAGAATGCAGAGTAAATCCTGAACAGTTGTGCCTCTCCCTTTAAGATATCAAATTTCTCATGAAGCAGTATAGCAAAGCAATGAATTCATAAGATTTCATCCTACAGTCCCAGGTACCTATAGATTAACATTTATCTCAGTATTATAGGTAAATCTATCTGTCTAACATGGCATGAAACTGCCCCTGAAATCAGTTTATCAATCCATAGTTTATGCTCAGGTTTGAGAAACCAAATCCTAGATTTGAACATTAAAAGTTAGTCCTTATCAACAGGGAAAATAATTCATTAGTTGATACAACCAAGTGTCCCAGGGAACCAAAACAGGTCTAGGTGTTCAGGAACCAATTCCCAGGTATCACAACTTAAGTGACAGGATGAGTCCTCAGGAATTTGAATACAGTGGTTCCAATGTAACCCAGTTCACAAATTCACATGTCCCCAAATCCAAATGGAATGACATCTAAAAGTTAACAGGAAGAAATCTACTGTTCCATACATAGAAATCCATATATGAAAGCACATATAAATTCATATACGAAATCACATATCCATCCATATATGAAAACACATAGAAATCCATATATGAAAGCACATATAAACTCATATACGAAATCACATATCCATCCATATATGAAAACACATAGAAATCCATATATGAAAACACATATAAACTCATATATGTATCACACATAACAGGGTTCTTAGTTTAAAACACAAGGATCAGTGAAATCATAGGCTAAATACCAGTCAGTCCATTATCAGGACATTACTATGGTTCCCAACCACTGATATACTGTCCAGTACAGTGTACTGAGACATCCCCTGTTCCTGTGTACCAAGGAGTTCTGATACAAGGTGTCAAGTCAAAATCTCACAGTAAACAACTCTACCTATCCTGTAGATCATAACCTGCCATCCAAATCCTATCTAATAGTCTAATGTAAACTCAGGAAACATAAGGATGGTATGAACTAATTAAGACAGGGATAAACAAATCCTTAAATCTTTGCTCTGAATTCAGTTAACATCCCAGCCTAAATTCACCTCATCATTACTCAATTCCATCAACTATCAATCATGAGATTTAATATTTGACTAAATTCAGACATGAACAACAATCTACTCCTAATCTATTCTTCTGCATCTAACAATCTGATTTGCAAAGGTTAGAAGATTTTTACCTGAAGATAGCTTTGGGTTGATGTCTCGATGACACAACCTTCAGTGCTTGGACAGGGTTCTCGTGTCCAACTGATCTGAAATCTGTGTCAACCAAAGAACAAAGGATTATCATATTGACACATCCTTTCCTGACACAACAGATGAGTCGATTGCTCACACTAGCCTATCTAGAATCAATCTAAGAAAATTGAGACAATGTGATCAATCTTACCAGGCTCAAATGGTTGGGTAAAACAATCAAACGGTTGGAGTTCTTGATCCACCAAATCGTTCGAGCACAGAGCAAAATTAAATTACTCCTCAACTCGATCTACAACTCGATACAGTAAATTGAGAATAATCAAAAGAGGAACATATTCGAGATCATTACTATGCTGGACAATTAATTACCTCAACAATGGGTCGATTGATCAGGCCAAAATAGATCAACCACGAGCAGCAATTTGATGAAGGAAATCTTGAGAAGAAATCGATCACTCTCAAAATTAGATATACGAAATGAAATCAGAGGGAGAACCAACAAATTCTCCAAGGATTCAGTGCTTACTGATCTAAATCTCGATGAAGGATTGATGCTGCTCTAGGAAGCTGAGAATGTCGTCGTCTTCTTCTCCAATGATCTGCCATTCGCCATCTCTGCTCGAGCTTTCTTGCAGGAAGTTGGAGAGGAACGAGCAATGATTGAAGGAGAAAAGGGAGTTTAAATAGCTGAAGGTTGGCATGAGGATTAGGCTAACCTACTGGCGGGAATTGGCTCTGACAAGGTTGTTAGAGAGGAGAGAGAAAGCACATGGCTGCCATGGCCGTTGGAATTGAATTTAGAAAAACCTCCAATGCTAAGAACTCAGTAATAAAGAAGAAATCCTTTTCCTTAGGATTAAAAGTTATGGGTTGTGGGCTTCAGTAATGGCCCAACTAAGATAGTTTTGTTTTTATAAAGACTTTAAGCCCAAATTAAAAATTCAAATGGTAACTAAGCTCTTCACCTATATTAAATATAGTAAAAATATTCCCAAATCATTACTTAATATAAAAATTTAAATTCTACAATATTTCAGAAAAGTGGAGTTACAAGCATCGTATAGAAGGTGCGGATAATGTTGGTAATAAAGAAGAACCACAAACTGAAGCCCAAGCACCAGCAATAAACACAGCTGAGAATGAAGATGTGTTGCGTGTCTTGGAGGAGAAATCTCAGCTTATCGCTGAGAATGAGCAACTCCACGAAAGAGTACAAAAACTAGAGGCATATGTAGCCCTACAACGTGCTGTGGAGCTCGTTAATGATGGGTTGGAAAAGGAGTTAGACTCTATAAGGAACGAAAAATCTTTCCTTATTGCTGATAATGAGAAACTCCGCAGAAGAGTTGAAGAACTAGAGGCAGAGGGGGCCCGACAACCTTCAGTTGACATTGTTAAGGATGGGTCGGAACAGGAACTAGACTCCCTGAGAAAGCAGAAATCAGAGCTTATTGCTGATAATGAGAAGCTTCGTCAACATGTTGAGGAGCTACTTCTAAAAGGTAAAATATTCTCTTTTTCAAATTTTTAAGTTGTAATTATATGTGTTAAATCACGGAGAATGAACATTCTCCGTATGTAAAACACACGGAGAATGAACATTCCCCGTGTAAGCAACACGGAGAATGACAATTCTCCGTGTAAGTAACACGGAGAATGATTATTCTCCGTGTATATTGACACGGAGAATTGTCATTCTCCGTGTTTTACATTCTCCGTGTCAAACCCACGGAAAATGACCATTCGCCGTGTATCTTAACACGGAGAATAGTCATTCTCCGTGTAAGTTATACGGAGAATGCCCATTCTCCGTATAAATTACACGGAGAATGCCCGTTCTCCTTGTAAGTCTAACGGAGAATGATCATTCTCCGTAGGTTTTGACACAGAGAATGGACATTCTCCGGATTAAAGTAAACGGATAATAATATTTTTTATTGTTTTTAAAAGAAGATTATATAATATTGACATCATACCTCTTGTTGTTGTTTGTTTTATATCAGTGAAAATAACAGAGAATCTCAGAAAGGAGAATGAAAGGCTCGTTAATGATAACAACAAACTTCTAGAGGAAGTTGTATCGTTGAATGACGAAGTCAAAAAGAAGAACGGTACAATTGCTAACCTCGAAGCAATGGCTACAGCATTGCAGCTTGGGGAGACTCAACCAGTTCCTCAAAAATAACACACAGGAGCAAGAGAACCAAGAAGGATTAAAAAATCATCAAATGATCTAGCCGATGATGATTTTACCACCTTGGAAAAAAAGAAAACAACCGATGCTACAACAAGTAAGAATGTAGCTGCTGGTGGGAAAAGAAAAGCTCCTTCCAGTCCCGAGAAGGTAGAAGAAAAAAAGAAGATGGCAGTAACTGAAGAACTTGAAGAAGAATCTGCTGAAACAACCAAGCTAGTGGCAGAAGGAAAAATTCTGATGCAATGTCCAAAACTCAGACTTTGGAAGCAAGCAGACAATGAGCTGAATGATCTATACATGAGCATCGTATACCCAAGAAGGATGTCTCCAACGTAAGTATTCTAAACTTGAACCAATTTTTGTCCAATTCACAACGAAGAATGATCATTCTCCGTGTCATTTGAACGGAGAATGATCATTCTCCGTGCCATTCATAACGGAGAATGGTCATTCTCCGTGTAATTTGGACGGAGAATGGCCATTCTGCGTCCAATTCATAACGGAGAATGATCATTCTCCGTGTCATTTGAACGGAGAATGATCATTCTCCGTCTCATTCATAACGGAGAATGGTCATTCTCCGTGTAATTTGGACGGAGAATGGTCATTCTCCGTCCAATTCATAACGGAGAATGATTATTCTTCGTGTAAATTTACGGAGAATGGTCATTCTTTGTCCAATTCATAACGGAGAATGATCATTCTCTCTATTGGAGTGACTTTTTTCAATTCATTAGACTATAATATTAACATAATCGAAACTAAATTTATGTGCAGTGAAAATGTATACGAATACTTTCCAACTGCTCCAGAAGAGTGTAAAATAAGAAGAAGAAATAATAATGTTACCTTGTTGTTAAATGCTAAAGAACTACAAGACATATTAAATGAGAAAGAAATAGAGGCTAATGTAATGAACTTGATGATAAAGATTATGAATGAAATACAAGCCGAGACAAGACGTACCATTCATTCAAGCTCGCAGGGTGCAGAATGTAAATGGTCTGCAATCATGATGCCCCATTCATTGCTAAGAATCAAAACTAAAAAATAAATATTAATGTGTACACCTACTAATATTGTAAAAAACTAACACATGATATTATTTTTTTTTGTTTTCTAGAAAACAGCGTACCGCTGAATTTATCGATGTAGACAAACCAGCAGATGGAGCCATTTATAATTTCAAAGTTGATATAGAAGATTTTATCATGGAGTTGGAGGATGACATCGAATGGCTATTCGTGCCACTCTTCCGTGAAGAAAATAAATACTATACACTGCTGTCATTCAACTTCAGCTCCTACGTTTGGACACACTATAACTCCTTGCGTAAAAACACGGGTGCTAAGGGAATCAAGGATGCAGAATATATGAAGAGTAAAATCGAGCCGATTGTAATAAAGAAAATTGCATTGATGAGGGAGAAAAGCCCGGTAATTCAGGAATATGAAAGAACATAGCTCAAGATTTGTAAAGAATGCCCACAACAACTATCATCCAGCTGCCTGTTGTACGTTGTATATTATATGGATAGCTTGTCGAAAGCTCCCTTTGATTTTCAAAAGAAAACAAACAGAGTAGTTCACAATATTATTGTAAAGAGCAGGTTAACTTTGGCTAAGCTTTTGCTTAAAAGTGAGTGTGCAATTCCTTTTGTATCATAAAAGAAATGACAATATAAACAACAATGTAAATTGGCTAAAAAATTCCTTATATATATTCTGTCTGTCAGGTTTCTTTTGTAATGTATTCATTGTCCTTTGTAATAAAACTCAATTTTTCGACTAATTTACATTGTTCTATATGTAAATCTGTTTTGTTAAAGCTCTGTTATTTGATTCTGTGTTAAAATACATGGAGAATGTCATTCTCCGTGTTAAAATACACGGAGAATGTCATTCTCCGTGTTAATACAAACCTAGAATGTCATTTTCCGTGTATTTTGACCTAGAAATGGCTATTCTCCGCTATTCAACCACGGAGAATGTCATTCTCCGTGTTAAAATACACGGAGAATGATATTTTCTTTGTATTTTGACCTAGAAATGACCATTCTTCGTGTTAAAATTCACGAAGAATAGTCATTTTCATGGTTATATGTTTTTAACATATAAATATAATGCTTGGAATGATCATTCTCCGTGTTAAATTATGGAGAATGGTCATTCAATGCATTATAAAATCAGAGAGTATAACGGATAACAAGTTCTTATGCTGTTAATATATATGTGACACATCAAATATGCAGAGTTCAAACTATTACCATTGATATCAAAAAATGTAAGATATGTATTCAAAAAACAATTATATAAAAGAAGGAATATACGTGTATGTATTAACGAGGGGGCGCTGCCCCCTCGACCACCGTAGCAGCACGTGGAGGCAGAGGACAAGTGGTGCGATTGTGATTGCATAATTCAAAATAATTCTGGCACCTTATCTTTCTCTTCTCTTTTTTCTTGTTCTCATATTTGCTCTTATAACGGTCCGCCTTTGGTCGTCCAGGACCACATTTCGGAACAGGGGGTAGAACAACATCAGTGGGATTATTTTCAAACTATTTTTCAGAATCTGGAACTAGACGAATAGCACATGAATATAACTTCCGGTAATAATCTGATGTCCAATACTGCTCCACAAAGTCGTAAACAGATTTATCTGAACCAACTCTGATGCATTATATTGCATGGCTGCATGGAAATCCATATACCTTCCATCTACGACAACTACAATGACAATCAAGAAGATTCACCATGTGGGAGAAAGTATCTGCGATCACCTCAAATTCGAAATCACCGGACCGATATACCCTATAACACATGCCATCATCTGTAAGCTGCTTCAGCATATCCTCAGCGTATGGAGTCAATTTGCTATTCAAACCAATTGCATCCTTGTGGCGATCCGAAATCATCTTCATCATCTTCACACGGATGACATTTACAATTGCTGATATAGGCAATTTCTTCTCAGCCTTTATCCATGCATTGAATGACTCTGCACAACTAGAAGCAACCTCACCATATCTACATCCCGGGAAGAATACATTTGACCAGTGTTCAGGTTTTTGTTTATTCATCCAATTCACAACATGACCACAATTCAGATCATAAATCTTCTTGATTGCTTGTTTATACCCACCTTTATAAAGAAAAACAAATAATTAATAAAAATTAGGTCAATTCACAAAATTATGAAAAATAAGTACATTTCCCGTGTTTAAAATAAGGATAATAGTCATTCTCCGTTCAAAAACTAACGAAAAAATACATTCTCCGTTCTACGCAAGACGGATAATGACCATTCTCCGTGTGATGGAAACGGAGAATGAACATTATCCGTACTATGCAAGATGGATAATACCATTCTCCGTTCAAAGCTAACGGAGAATGATATTCTCCGTTCTATGCAAGACGGATAATGACCATTCTCCGTATGATGGAAACGGAGAATGAACATTATCCGTACTATGCAAGACGAATAATACCATTCTCCGTTCAAAGCTAACGGAGAATGATATTCTCTGTTCTATGCAGGACGGAGAATGGTCATTCTCCGTGTAATACGTACGGAGAATGACTATTCTCCATCTTACTGACACGAAGAATGGTCATTCTCCTTGTTAAATTAATGGTAAATGTATAGAAAATGTGCATATATCTGTCTCATTAACACACCTGGAGTTAAAGCATATACTGCTTGCCTCCAAGCTTCAAGTAGATGCGGATACACTCTTTCATTTCCTTTCTCTTTCAGCGGTATGTTATTCTTCATGTGATAATAGCAATAGCTATGGTAATCATTAGAAAACACTTTAGGGACTTCAGAAACTAGACCGGTGCCTTGATCCGAAAGAAAAACAATACGCCTACTACATCCAACAACATTCTTTAGATTTCTAAGGAACCATTCCCAATTTTTGCCATCTTCGCCTGAGACTATACCGTATGCAAGAGGATAGAACTGTTGGTTACCATTCTTCGCTGTAGCAGACATCAAACATCCTCTAAACCTCTCTGTAAGGAAAGTAGCATCCAAATATAGCATCGGGCGACAATATTGAAAGCCTTCTACGCAAGCCCCATATGAAAGAAAAAGCCGCTCAAACCTCATTGATGAATCATCTTTCTGGAAGTCGATAACGGAACCATTATTGGTTTTCTTTACCTTGTTGACATACCAACACAAGTCACTGTAAGATCTAACATCATCTCCGTACATTTTCTGGTGCACCAGCCTAATTCCGTGGTATGCCTGCCCATATGTAACAGATAAACCGTAATCAACCTTGAAATCATCGACAACAGATTTTGTGGACTTTTTAGGATGCATTCGAACAATGTCACTAACCAAACTTTTCACAAACTTTGCTGGAACAACCAGATTACCTTTATCCATATAGCCAGCTCCACAATTATGTTCTTCCACATACCTCTTCACCTGAAAAATTTGATTATCTTTCGAAATAGATATAGCGTGGAAGCTCCACAAACAAGCATGTGTCTTGTAATTCTTGCAGCAAACAGTATACCTCCCCGGCTCAGATTTCAAAATGTGGAATGGATGACGAGATTCAAAACATACCTTTCTAACAGCATTCCTAACTTCTTCAACACCATTTAGAAAAATCTGACCAACACCAGTAATTGATCCAGGCCACATATCCGATTTCCTCTTCTTCACTGTCTCAGTTGAGCCCTCATAAAATTGTACTACTCGTTTGTCCTTTACAGTAGGAGAACATCTACTCAAAGAACTAGAAGAGGAAGACGAAGGTCCCATGTGAAAGCTTTGTCAAGGAAAAGATGTTGATGAAGAACATGGAGAGTATATTTGCTCCACAAATAGATCAAAACTCACATCATGAGTACCGTTAAAACCACCAACCAATGAGCAAAGCCAAAAATCACTTTCAACATACAGTTCAGTCCCATCAGAGTACAAAAACCTAAAACGGAAGGAAAGTGGATCCAAAGAAGTCCATCGATCGCACACTTTATTCTTTAAAAAATCCACGGTACTTTCATGTGTGACACGGCAGGAAACTATGTCTCCTTTGAAACAAATGTTAACTAAACAACTTGATTCCATACCTTCTCCCCTGATAACATAAAAACATAAGAGATCACAAATAGAACAATAAAATTCTCGTCTAATAATGATTATTCCCCGTCTAAAAATAACGGAGAATAAATATTCTCCGTTCGGAACTAACTTAGAATGATCATTCTCCGTCTAAAGCAAACGGAGAATGACATTCTCCGTCTAAAGCACACGGAGAATAGTCATTCTCCGTCTAAATATAACGGAGAATGATTATTATCTGTCTGTAACTTATGGATAATGTTCATTCTCCGTCTAAAAACACACGGAATGATAACTATCCGTCTATAACATACGGAGAATGATCTTTCTCCGTCTATAACATACGGAGAATGATCTTTCTCAGAAGTAATTGTCATTTTCCGTGAAAATATAACGGAGAATGCTATTTCTCTATGACAAATGACAATTCTCCGTCATATTAGGCGACATATTCGCACAAAATAACAAGATTAAATATCTCTCTAACAGTTTCTCAGTTAATAATCTTCATAACAAATTCAAATTCAGCATAAATTTCGAGATATACGAAGCTGATGGATGAATTTCTACAGATCTGAACTCTCACCTTGTTTTAAGATCTATAAAAAGAAAAGAAGAAGATCTTCTCTCCACAATTGACCTAATCGTCGGAAACCACGAAGATGATGATGATGATGATGATGATGAAGGATGATCGACGTTCGACTGACGAAAACCATAGTGAACTACGAACGATTTTGCGATCTCTGATAAAGATGATATCAATGGATTTCAAATTTCTTGTGAAGAAGAAGAAGAATACGAATTTCCCAATCCAAATCTGAGTTTGCGAATTCAAAATTATATATATATGACCAAATTTGCGCGAAGGGGTATTTTTGGAACTATAAAAATGGCAAATTTTGTAAATACAGAACATCTAAAGAGAATCTTGGAATATTTAACGTAGAAATACTTAATTCTGGGTATTTCATAAAACCCATCCAGCGGGTGGGCATTTCATAAAAGCCCACCCCGAAATTGGGTTTCTCAGCAATTTTCAGTAAATTTTTCTGTCATTACTATTTTTCAAAGGTTATTGTTCTCATTTATATAAAATTAAAAAATAAAATAAAATTGGTACTTCAAATTTTTTAGCATTGTAAAAAGAAAGCACACACACATGAATAGTCACCTGGAAAAGACGGAAAGATGGTAGCTAACCTTATGATATTCTAATTGAAATACGTACAAAGCACGTACATGTAGACTAATTCGTCTTAATAGGAAACTCTTAATTTTGCGTTTATACATGCATATGTTTGATAGATGAAGAGCATAAAATGATTTCTACATTAAATGAGTTAAGTACAGATTTCATCAACACACAGCATAACACAAGTCTTAAAGTGAAGATATGGAAACTTGACTTAAATGTGATCACATGGAATACAGATTATAAGTTCCTCGAGAAAATGCCCCGAGTATCATGAAGTTATTAAAGCTGTGTCATGTTGATAGATTATACATTCCATCTGAGATTTATGGTTTTGTGATTGCATCTACTGCCATCTCTTTGAACAACAAATGCTTCTCTAAATGGTGTAGCCTATCATTTTGTTCCTAACAAATATTGCACTACTTGAGACTTGAGGAGTCTGCAACTTTTGTTCCAGTAGACGACTCTACTCGGAATAACGCCAACTAAATGATCAATGACTGGCTGTAAAATAGACCAACCAAGATGGCTAGAATATAAATCAGATAACAGGGATCTGAGGATCAGAGTAATGGTGGGCCGATCGAGACAGGGTTACCGGCTGTTATCTATACCATAGCCTGAAAATAAGTTCCGAAGGAAGGAAAAAAAAAAAAAAAAAAAAAAACCCTCAGCTTCCCTATTCCAATCCTCTGTAAAACCAAAGCCAGCTGGTTCCGATTTAGTATGTACCAGACTCGTATCAACAATTATCATCTATTGTCAAGCGTGAAGATTTTAGTAGGGTTGTGATTTAGAAATGGGCTCCATCAAAAATTTGAGTGTGTCCTAGTCTGTTATTGGGTATTGCGACCGACACGTGTCTGACAATCAGACACGGTAAGCCATGGAATTTGCCAATTTGGGGTGTTTGTTATATCTATCGGTAAAGAGGGATGCAGTCACATATGAGAAGAAAAAACACCTAAAACCCTAGAACGTAAGTCGAGTATGCAGTTTGCAAGCACACTTCCTTGGTAAACCTAAGCACAAATTCACTCAAGAGCAGATTTTGCGTGTCCAAGTGTATTTTGGATTCTCGGGTATCTTGAGTGACGCGCATCTAATACTTATTTGACACAAAGAGACATGGTCAATGTGAGAGATCAGATCACAAACACCTAAAGCTTTACAAGCAATCCATTGATCTATCTAAAGCACGACAATGGTAAATAGGCTTACTTGTTGAGGAGACTCGAGACAATTCATGGAATCACTCCTTCAGGCAAAATGAGTAGCTTAACAAGTAGACAATCTCTACTCCAACAACTTTTTCGTGTCCAAATGTATTTTTGAGTTTGGTGTATCGGACTGCTATGTGTCTGACACGGTCGGAAATGGTAATCCATAGAATGAAACATCTGCGCTAACTGTAGTAAATAGGGATTCAATGACATACAAGAGCCTCAAATCCTAGAATAATTTTGTTGCGCCCTAGTGTAATTTTGGATTGTCTGGTATCGTGATCGTATCTGATACAGATACGACATGCTGCTGAACGCGACGTGCTGCTGAATCCTGGCCTCGAGCTCGTCCTTCCTGGCTCCAACGACCTCCTTCCCTCCCTTGGCCAGCACGAACGTCGGCATGGACGACACGTTCCACCTCCGCGACACCGCCTGCACCCCAAAACCCACCCAATTTAAAGTCCAATAGACACTCTTACGGGTTGTACACTCGTGGCGGCTGACCTTCAATAGCCGCAAGGACAATGTTAGTCCTCTCTTGGAACTGTCGAGGGGCGAGAAATGCCTCGACAGTCCAAACGCTTCGCTCATTTCTCACTGCCACCCGCCCAACCATTTTCTTTATCACCGAAACCATGTCATCTCCCTCCCACACAGATACCACTCTCCCTCATCTCGGATATCAGAATTATTTTTCTGTTCCTCCTAACGGCCGCTCAGGTGGGCTTTGGTTAGGGTGGGACTCATCGATTAATGCAACAGTCACCTTCTCCTCCCATAACCTAATACTTTTATCAATAGAAGCATGGAATAACATACCGGCATGGTCACTTTTGTGCACATACGGCTGTCCTAAAAAGAACGAGAGACCGAAGCTCTGGGCACAAATTGAAACCATCGCCGATAACCTTGCGACACCGTGGTGCTGTATTGGCGACCTCAATGCCATCCTCACTCCGGAGGAGAAGCAAGGAGGGGGTGACTTCGATGCTAAAGCTGCAGCCTCCTTCAATCAGATGATCCAGAATTGTGGGCTTGTCGATCTAGGGTTCATAGGCCCAGTCTATACGTGGTCGAATCGTCGAAGTCCGGCTCATCATATCAGAGAGCGACTTGACACGGCGCTGGCGACCGGCCAATGTGCTGCATATTTTCTCATGCCACGGTGTCCACTCTCCCCCGAATTAATAGCGACCACGCGCCGATACTACTCAACACAAGCAATAATGCTCATCGCAAGGCAAGACCACTGAGATTTGAAGCTTATTGGATGATGCATGAATCTTTCTCTGATATTCTAAAGACGATTTGGCAGACTGCAAGCAAAATACTACATTCCTCCAAAAACTTCATTTCATGCTCAGGGGACTTAGTAGATGGAGCTGCGGTAGTATCGGGAATATTAAATCCCGTTTCGAAAGGCTCCAAAATCAAATCCCGAAGATCCAAACCATGCAACCAACTGTCGAATCCCTAGAAGAAGAAAGAGAGATAAATGCGGAGATCAATGAGCTGCTCTCCATCGAAGAATCATACTGGAGCCAGAGGGCTAAGTGCCAATGGATACGAGAAGGCGATAGAAACACAAAATATTTCCACACGAAGGCGACTCTTAGGAAACGCAGGAATGAGATCCGAACATTGCAGCTCCAAAATGGCGAGAGGACTAATGACCAGAAGAATATTGCGGAGGCGCTCGTCGGTCACTTCGCTTCTATATTCTGCAACGACGAATCATCTCCTATGGATCCCTCCTTCATTGTGTCCACAAATCCAATCACTGAAGACGAGAACTCACAACTAGGGGCGACACCGAGCGACGAAGATATTAAACAAGCTTTGATGAGCATAGGGCCTCTCAAGGCTCCTGGGCCCGATGGTTTCCCGGCGACAGCGTATCAGAAGAACTGGGAGGTACTCGGCAAAGACTTGATTGACATAGTGAAACAATTCTTCATCGAGGGGGAGATGCCAGATCTGTTAAATCACACAAATATTGCTTTAATTCCTAAGAAGACAGATCCTATCACTCCAGTGGATTTTAGACCAATTACCCTATGCAATGTAGCATATAAGGTGATTTCGAAGATTCTTACTATTCGCTTAAAGCCATTGATGAACATGCTTGTATCTCCATATCAAACAACCTTTGTGCCAGGAAGACAGATCAATGATAATATTATCATAGCACACGAGATTATCCATGCAATGAAGAACTTTACATCGAAGAAGGCTGCATTCGCCTTGAAGATTGATATGTCTAAAACATACGATCGTATATCTTGGAGTTTCATACAACGAGTACTTGAAGGCATGGGCATCAAAGATCACTCAAATAGACTATTTATGAAGTGCATTACGACGGTTTCCTACTCCATACTGATCAATGGGGCTCCAGAAGGATTCTTTGAGTCATCTAGAGGGATTCGACAGGGGTGCCCACTATCACCTTTTATATTCGTCCTATGTTTAGAAGTATTATCCAGAATTTTTCTCAAGTTCGAGCATGACAATCTATTCCAAGGAATTCACCTCAATAGGTACACACCGACAATCTCTCATCTATTATTTGCTGATGATATATTAATTTTTGGACATGCATTCTCCAATCTATAAATACAGTACATGAAATACTCCATGTATACTCCCAGTGGTCGGGACAGAAGATAAATTTCTCCAAGTCTTGCATTCATTTCAGCAGTGGAGTCGCACACAGCACCCAAGAAATGTTAGCCTCCGCCCTTCACCTCTCAAGAATGTCGGAAGATGACAAGTATTTAGGCCATCAGCTACTAAAGCCAAAGTCCAACCTATCTACCTATTCTTCCCTACTCGAGCAATGCTCGGCTCGACTGCAAGGCTGGCAATCAAAACTTGTGTCTCATGCAGGACGTACCACGCTGATCAAATCGACATTGGGGTCGATCCCCATTTTTCACATGTCGGCGTATTTATTGCCTAAGCAGATTTTGTGCAAGTTGACGAAGCAACAACGCTCCTTTTGGTGGGGTCATGATATATCTGCTAAGAAGCTCCATTTCCTGAAATGGGATAAGTTTACGCAACCAAAGTGAGCCGGGGGACTTGGCATTCGACAACTAAAGCTGGTTAACAAATCATTGACAGAAAAATTATTATGGAGGTTCCTAAATCATCCAGATCAGTTATGGGCACGAGTGCTAAAGGGCAGATACTTGCAGAACCAATCCATCTGGATAGCAAACAAGCCTAAGAGAGTCACTGCGACATGGGCAAGCATGCTGGACATGAGGAAGCACATATCCGATAACATATATTGGAGAATCCGAGGAGGATGGGTGAAAATCTATGATGATCCATGGATTCCCAATTTACCGAGCTTCCAAATCTCTGAAAGCAGAAGGACATCACATAGCCCCAAGCTTGTTAGGGAACTAATAGACCCTGACACGAGAACATGGAATATACCTCTGATCCAGACCTTGTTTACTACAAGAGAAGCATCGGCCATCACAAACATATCACTAAGGGAAGGAGACGGGAACGACGAGCTTATATGGACTAAAACAAGGCACGGTAAATTCTCCTCGAAATCACTATATGAAGAATTGCGTAGTCAACAACCGAGCTGCTCATCGAGCTCTGAAGATAGAGAAAATGGAAACACCTGTGGAAAACGAAGTCCCTGTCTCCACGAGTACAAATGTTCATTTGGAGCCTCCTTCACAAAGCTCTCCCTCTCTTTGATAACTTAGGCAAGCATCTCCAATGCTTGAACAGATTATGTCCATTTTGTCTTGATCATGTGGAGTATACCAATCACTTATTCCTTCATTGCAATATATCTAAAGCAATTTGGTTTGCTAGCAACATTGGTCTACGAGTTGATTTCAAAATGGACATTTTTAAGCTTATTGAAGAGTGGCTGAAGGATAACAAACAGAGGATGTCTTTGGCATGGGAGCGACGCTATTGTGGAGTATATGGAAAGCACGGTGTGACTGCATATTTTGTCGAGTCTCTCCAAATGTGCATAAGATAGTGCAACAAGTGCAATCTATATACAGCTCATATGCAGGAGGCCAAAGTGAAAGAATGGAGCATATCGAATATGTGCGAAGGAATCTGGGAGCATTCGTCTGGGAGCCACCACCATTGGGACATATCAAGATCAACGTGGACGGGGCGGTGTCTTCTCACTCAAGCGCAGCGGCTGCAGTTGCGAGAGATCATGAAGGAAGATTTGTCGCAGCTAAAGCATGGAGCTTAACACTTGATTATGGCTTCAATGATGACCGAATATTGGCAGCAGAGCTTCAGGCCATTCGGCTTGGGATACGTCTAGCGAACCTCCTTGACTCTCGAATGATTTTCATCGAAGGAGACTCACATACTGCTTATCGAATTCTCAAGGAGGAGACGACATTAATTCCTTGGAGGCTATATGATACTATTCAAGATATCCAGGCGGAGGCTCGCTCTTCAGGCAAAAATATAGAATACAAATTCATTCGGAGAGAGGGGAATGCGGTAGCTCATTTACTGGTCAACTATTCTTTGAATAATTATCTTGATGACACATTGTTTAGCCCTCCTAGATACATTATCCAGCAGCTTGAGAAAGATGCTGCTTGTTTTGCATCCACTGTTACCTAATTTGAATAAAGATAGTTAAGCTTTGAGTCAAAAAAAAAAAAATCTTTCATATATTGGTAGACATGGGATCGATGACCTTTTTTTATCCACGCACAAAAAGAATTAAATATGCACCCTTAGTTTGATCCATATGATAACAAGATTGTTTTAGAAATTAACATTGTTCAAACAATAGTGGCAAAACAAAAAATGTCACCTTGGCCTACTAAAGAAAAGAAAAAAAATAAATACAACCGTCACTTTTAATTGTAAAGTGATTCACTTAAAGTCTTTTCCCGAAAATCAGAGTGCGTATATTCCTTAACCTTGACTAGTTACAGGCATGACTAGCGGTAAATAGCGTAAGGACTAAGGACACTCAACAGACTTCGCCAAGTACTGCAAAAAGCCTTTAGGAAGAATTTTCGAACCAAAATTCAGAAGAGGTAAAAGAAAAAAGTAAAAAAATAGGTTAAAAATTGTTAGAAAAGGTTAAAAACAAATATGAAAACGGTTAAGAACAGTATGTGAAATTAATACTAGAAAAGGGTGGTTTCATGATATATCCAATAGGCCGTCAAGTTTCTCACTTCCTCCGATTCTATGTTCTCCTGGAGAAATGGGGAAATAGACACAAAGCTAAGACTGGAAACCAAACCACAAGACCTGCATTCTTTATGATTCATATCCATGTTAACTCAAGAAACTAACTGTTAATGAAATTGAAATTGCAGTAATGAAAGTTTCACGCAACATTTCCTCATAGACATTGTTGCGGCTGTGGCTTTTCAGCCGCAAAATTGATGTTTGTCACGATGCAATTGTAGTGTAATTCCTCGGATAAATTATGGTGAAACTTGTTATTTGTACAGACAATTGTAGGATGAGGTCCACATGAAAGTCAAAATTTCAAAAGAAAGCTTCACAAGGAGCTCCTCATTCAAAGTTCCACACACATACAAGTTTGTAACATCAACACTCGAGAGTCCCACTTGAGGCATGTGAGAAAGAAAAAAAAAAGAATAAAAGAGGGAAGTTTGTTATTCATTTTGCCTTGGCATCAGCGTGCTTGCTGAAAGGCCAGAGATTGACCAAACGTTCTACTACATTTTTGGAGAAGTATCCCGAGAATGCTTGGGGAGTCGTCGGCGGTGGGAAATCCTCAGCCGGCATAGCAAATGGGCGGATCATCGTCTCCATTTTGTCTAATGTGAGATACGAGCCCGCTTCTTGAAGCCTTTCGGGTCCATTTATCGGAAGTGTGTGTTCTTGGTGCAACAAAGATGCCTCTCCATCATCATTCTGTTTCAAAATGTACAACACAGATCATAAAATGGCCATCCTTTCAAGAACTAATTGATAAGATATTGTTGGCCTAAAAATTTACATCAATATATTGATATACCTCTAGAGGGCTTAAATCTGCACCACGACTGAATGTCAACTCAATGCGAAACCTCTTTGGGTCTTCCAGAGGAACCTGCATTGTCATTGCACAGCCAATAAATGCAAATAAACGGGAATCAGTGCAACAGGAAATTAAAACTATGCAATATGAAACAAGAGAAGGAAAATGGAAATAACAATTGTGAAAAAAATCTCCGTAGTGATAAATAACTAGTGCAGAAAGACGTAAGTAATAATCATCGAATGCTTCAAACTTTCTTACCTCAACATTTTCAAACATCCTTAGAACAATATAGCTCATGTAGTCTAGTTCTCTAGTTTTAAGTAGTCTCTCCAATGCACTGATGCAAACAAGGCTTTCCTCTCCTTGTAAGGAGTCATCAAGGTTACAGTAGCGCAAAACGTTCATTAGCGAGTGTATATGCGATTCCTGACATAAACAAAATAAAATGGTTGAGCCTGTGTACTCTGAAAGACTATATATATATATATATATATATATATATATATATATATATATATATATATATGAAACTTTGCTTACAACTTGCATGCATGCTTTCAGAGTTTATGTTGAAGGGTTACTTGGTATATAAGCTAATTGGAAGAGCAAACTGAGAGCTCCCCAGTGCAACCCACCCATAAAAAAGGAAAAAAAAAAGTTGGCAACCCTGCCTTCCATTCCAAGGAAGTTTCCAGGACATGAGACTCATATTTGGTGTGTTATCAGTACAGCTGCATTTATGGCATCAGCTTTTGCCGGTTTGAACTTTTTAGAACTTTGGAGTTGGCCATGAAGAATAAATAAGAAAGAATCTTACACTTTCTAACAGTCTTTTGGTGGTAATCATTTCTGATACATCATTTGCCTAATAGCATGCGACCTTTGAGGACGATAAAGCACACTAACTCATAAAGTTAGGAAGTATAAACCCTTACATTAGTAATAATGCAAAAACATCTTACATCATTATATTATGAATCTGATGATTCTTGTAGATCACTCGAATCAAGAAGTTGTTAGATAAGCAGATCTTAATAATTATGTATTCGCATCTGTAACGAACAGTCATAAATTAACATAATCTAAGCTGAACCTAGTAGAGTAATTTCAGTTGGTCACACCTTAGTGGGGATTATAACGTTTTTAGCTACTTGTTACTCAAAATGTCCCAGTTATAGTAAAACCCTGTTATCTGTAAGACTTTTCACATCATCAACATCTACAAAAATATGCTACAGATTATTACATGTGGAAATTTATGCGAACAATTAATATTCAGCAAGGAATATGGACAATCAATGAACTTGCTAAACAAATGAAAAAAATGAGGAATTTATACGTACAGAGGTGAAATAAAGCCTGGTACGAACATGCCGCTCGGGTGTTTTTACATTGGCATACCTGAAAGGAAATAACCCACGTGGTAAATGTTACCAACAGAACTTAGTAAAGAACAGAATATGAAACAAGTAAAAGTAAGATAGAAACTTTGGATCTAAGCGGTATTTGGTTTCCTTATCATCGTCCTCCTCTAGATCCAATGACTTTTCACTAGTAAAACTAGTTCGCCTTTCTTCATTTGTGTTCAAATGCCTCGGGATATCCATCTCTTCTTTCTTTAGATTAATAAGCATTGAAGTCTGATCTGGACTACCTTTCAGTCCAGCAACACTGATTGCCTCCTCACGAGTGTTATGGAGGTCAATCAATATCTTACCTAACAGACGCCGGGCAATCTGAAGCAGAGAACAGAATGAAATAAACTTTAAGCACAATCTGACACAGAATAATATAATAGACTTTTTTAGCTCATCTTTTCCTGAATGTTTTGTCTCAATGCATAGTGACTGAATATATCTCAAAGTTGGTAAACTATAACTGAATAGTTCTAAGTACATAAATGAAAGTTACAAGACTCATGCCTTACTGGATTATAAAATGTATTTTATTCAGCAGATATTGTAACTGAACTAGGACTAATTTCTTTATACTCTAAATTACAAGCATGACGTATATATGAGTACATAGGCCACAGCTTTTTTGTGAAGAACCAACTGTAAGACTAAAAAAAGCATATGGTTTATAGATAATGTTCGGCTCAACAACACCCCTAGAATGTCTTTGGGTTTTGGCTATATATATTAAATTCAAAGATGAAAAATGGAGTTGATTGACACTCGCTATTCATATGATGTCTTTGGGTTTTGGCCAAAGAGTTCCATGTTAGCACTAAGGACTATTAATTTTACCTCAACTAAATAACTAAGGGATGCCGTAAGTTCTCAATAACATAAAACGTATTTGAAGGCGTAAATAAATAAATAAATAAGGGGATGCGGTAAGTTCTCAATAAAATCAAACCTATTTGGAGGTTTAAATTAATTAGTTAAGAAACAACATCTAGCTGAGAAAAGTTATACGGACTCTTACCTTTGAGCCAATTTTGAGCTTCTGCTTTGGATTTATCCCATACTCATTTGGAATAACGCCATCTGCTTGCAACTGTAAAGATGGAAAATTGCAAAAAGACTTACAGTATGAAACTATAACTTTAAATAGCAAACCATAAGAACTACTACAATATGCAAGGTGGGTGGGTGTGTGTGTGTGTCTTATTTCTAGATTCATTAGTGAATGTAAAATCACATCTAGCTACAACAGTTTACATACCCACTACCATAGGTTACATGTACATTAATATCTGAAGGTTTGTAAATACTTTCACAACCCTAGATTGTATAGTTAGATCAGATCAACTAAAATTCAGCTTTGAAAGAAAGTGTAAAAAGATGGAATACCTGAACAACTTTGAAAAGCTCAGCTAAACCATCAAGATTGAGATGGGCGTTGTGTAGGAGGTCATATCTGTAAGACAACACAACTCAAATTATAACTCATAACAGTCCAATTTCAAAAAATTGTAAAGCTAGTATGTGAGAGGGAAACCAACTAAAAGCAAGGATGGAACTCCCACAATCCACCTAATATGTTTTGTTTAATGCCCAATTGTGATGTTTCGCTACTCCAATAAATATATACTAATATAGTGAGAAAGTTTTATGTTATCTCAACGTATTAAGATGAGGAAGCTACAAGTCAAGGAAACAAAGTGCAAGATTAAGCAAAGATTCCCTAATCAAGTTTAAGGATAGAAACATTAATATTAGAACACCAAAAACTATATAAATAAATCAAACGCACACCAATAGTTTAGATGCTACAAGAGAACAATGCAGTATCTTTGAATCTTTTTTAGAGTGTATTTGTGAATTCAAGGAAGTAGAACATAGTGTAACACTTTTGGAAATGGGGACAACTAGATAAATGATATAGTTTGTGTATCTCATATAGCTAAAGAGATGAGTGAATTCAGTGTTTTCTAGATACTCCATATAAAATCCCTAGACCTATATATAGGCCTAAAGGTCAAGTTCCATTAAATATAGGATTTCTAAATCTCTGTATTTGTTAAATAAATTGTTTGATATTTTTCTAAAACTATATATAGGATATGGTATTTTCAATAGCAATATAGCATCATTACAGAAGTTATTGTACTTCACCGGAAAATTAATTTATACATAAAACCTAAGAATTCAATCCTAGATTGGTAAACATGTTTTGGGTTTAGTCACCCATGTTTGTACTTTGCATTATTTTATATTTAGGCTTCATAATATAAAACTTTTGAGGCCAAATCATTGAATATTGATATGAAGAATTGAGACCTCATATTTCTATGTACCATAGCTAGCATCTCTAATGATTTTATTTATATCATACGAGAGAACCCATATTATAGTCTTGAGCTACTCTGGTGTTGCTTGTTGATCAAACCTTAACACCGCCCATGTTCAGTTTGACTTATTTTATTAGGAAAATTATCATTTTCCTATTGCTAGCTTAAAACCCTATTATCCTTGACTTTCAATGGACAGTCTAAATGTGTGTCAAGACACGACCTTGATACTCCAAAATACACACTGTGTCTCCATCATACAGTGTTGTATTTGTCTCAATGTGACAATGGAAAGCATCAAAAAGCATAAATTAGAATAAGAAATACTTTATAAACATGTCCTCTTAATAGTTACAGAAAAAGCTATTTTCTTTAAGCTAGATAGTAGTTTCCTTTTATTCTTTACAAACATGAAATCTTCCTGTTTTAGAACTCTATATAAACAAACTTTGAATATTTGGATTATACTATATAATTATATTTTTGCTCAGATATTGGAAATTCAGTATATATTATACTAAATAATTCCATCTCTTGGATTCTAGGAGTTCTTCACTGCGGAGATTAAAATAGTAGGTTAAAGGGAGACAATGTACTAAACTGATTAAAAAAATAAAGTGAGCGAAAGAGACAATCATGTCAAGTGCTGGTTTTACAGATATTTTAAGATAGAGGAGAAGTGATTTTAAGATCAGTAATTATGGAGAGTAATCATTTTTTTCTGGGTAATAGTGTTGCACAACCCATATTTTTCAACCATTGAAGAAAATATTTTATATAGAAGCACTTGCCATAAAACCTGTTAGGAAAAAGCACATACCTTTGACAATTCATGAATATATGTTAGTATATTGTTATTGAGTTTCAAAAGCCCTTAGTGTCTAACATGTTTTGCACCTTGTTGAACATATCTCAACAATTGTCCTTTTATATCTGGTTCAAGAATAATTGATTTAGGTTGAGAAAGTGTGTTTACTAAGTTTTGGGTCAAGAAGGATCTAGATTCAAGCAGTTAACAGAGTTTAGCATTTTTGTTTTTGTAATTTTATTAACTATGCAGTAAAATTACAGAAGATAACTATGCAATAACTTTATCCAGTGACAACTTTGTAACTAGTTGAGCCTGAGGTTCGTCGAGTTTAGCATTGAGATATTTCTAGTTTGATCTTTTGTCCATAACAGTTTTTATGGGTTTTTTCTGTTGATGGGATGGGTGCAGGGATATTAAGGTAAAAATACTGATGGGTGGGGTAAATGTTGTACGGCTATAACAAAAGGAAGAACAAAATGAAATATAGTACAAACCATCCAATAGTCCAATTGAGTAGATAGGATTAAGAGTATAACGCAGAAGATAATTGATGACTAGTCTCCAGATCTTACTTGCATGAATCGTAGACATCCGGTATTTGTGTGATATCAAACCGGCTGCACAATAAATCAGTTATAAGTTAAACCATAAAAGCTGGCTGCATATTAAAGAAGTTATGACAGAACCAAATTTATCTAGTAGTGAGAAAAAGATCCATATAGAATATATTGGCAGCCCTTATGCTTATAAGACTAACATACTCTTTGCGTTCATTATATAGGTCCCTCTCAAGTTTCTTCCACCGAGCAAACATTAAGAGGAAGCCTTCACTACCACAAGGTAATCCAGCAGCAATCCGTGCTACATCAATGTTTGTCTTTCCAAGAGCCCTCGCTTGGTCATATGGAGGCAAGACTTCGTATGTGCTTGTCATTGCGAGTTTCTCATCTTCATCTTCAGCAAGTAGTTTCACTTGTGCAGTTATCTTCTTTGTCAATTTGATCTGTTTAGGTACGCATTTTGTTAGCTTTCAAAGTAGGACAAAGTAACCAGAAACCAAATTAAAAAGTTCTTACTTGAACCTACAGATTCTAAAAGTAATATTCAGATGGCACTCCGCAAGGGAAGTGACTTATATGGGTATATTAACCCCTTGCTAGAATCATGTGAGTTAGATACAGGTATCATGTAACGATCCATTTCATAGAGATCCAACAATGTTTACGATTGGTTTATTATTGCAACCCTCCTCTATCAAGGGTTGGGATGAGAAGTATGAATATAAGACATGGAGCACAACAAAGGATTAGTTGCCTGAGTTACAAGAATAGCAAAAGCATTTTCCCCAATAAGTTTTGCAATTGCAAGTCACATTGCTAGCTAAATAGCATACGTGTGCAACTTAATTTCTCCACATGATGTGTTCATAGTATATTTTATTAATTAAACTTTTCATTTAGTTCTGAAATATTTAACACCTATATACAAAGATCCCACTGATCGATGACAATAAATTAACTCTTGGGTATTTTATAGTTGAGTAAATCTTAATAGATGGAACCCTTGTGACCTTCTTCCCCTTCCAATCAACATGCTATTTGTTTGCAACCGATTCTCTTCCCTATAAGGGGCAAGAAGTGTATGGAAGGGAAAGGAAAAAGAGAAGAAAAATGATAAATGTCAGCCAACATGTCCGACATCTTCAACTTGTTGACTTCTAATAGAAAACTAGACTGACACCCAAATTAAGTTGTTTTGTATTAGGTCGTTCAACAATTCTCCACCGACATCTGTCTTAACCCAAATCAGAATTTATTTGGGAGGCTCATTTTCACTTAAACTACCATTAACTATTCCATTTTTCACTTTAATGCCTCATATTATTTTCTCTATCAAGTAAATACCCTTAACTTTATTTTTCACTTAAATACCCTGAACTACAGTTATTTTTCACGCTGGCCCTAACAGTCAACACGAAAAGACAATAATGCCCCCACACTTCACAATAATAGTCAAAATCTGATTAAAAGTACCCTTAAAACTAATATTTTTTTATTAAAATAATAAAAAATGTAATTCAGATCACACCCCTTTCTCCTTCATGAGCCATGCCTCTCTAGCCAGGGAAGCTATGGTTGTAGAGGGGCATGGCTCAGGGAGCAATGCTGACTATGGGAAGGAGGGCAACGGAGCCGAGTACGGGATGGGTGAGGGTGGGTTCTTAGGTTAGGGTTGTTGTTGCATGGAGGACATCTTCTTAATTTATTTTAATAAAAAAATAAAAGAAAACTACTTAAGGGCATAAAAGTCGTAAATGGTCACATGCAAACGTTAAGTTTGACGGAGAGGTAATGGATGGTATAACATGAAAAAGTAAAGTTCATGGGTATTATCTTGATAAAAATAGTATATGGTATTAAAGTAAAAAAAACACTAATAATTCAGGGTATAAAAGAAAAAGTTAGCCTATTTAGAAACAAGGTTGTAAAGTAAGCGCTAGTCGGGCGGGCACAAGGTGCCTAGCGCTTAGCCCGCCTAAGCAAGCGCAGTTCAAAAAACAAAAAAATCTATTGAAAATTGCAGAAGAAGTCCATAAAACCCAAATATATGCATAGTCGGGGGTGGGTTGGGGGGAGGGGCTAGTAGGCGCCTAGGCAGACCTCGGGCGGGCACAAGGTGCCTAGCGACTAGGCGTCCGCCTAGGCTGATTTTTAAAACACTGTTTAGAAATCATATTATATACTTATGTGTGTAATGCCATTCCATATACTTAGTATATCCTCGACATCCGACATCTTGAAACCTAATCCACAATGAACCTAACATTTACAACCTTGAAAGAGAAAAAAGAGGTAGAGAAGGGGAGAACACAAGGTTGTGACTAAAAGCAAGGAAAAGGTAGAGAGGAGAGATAAGAAAAGCGGGTAACCATTACCATAAGCAATGAGCAGCAACTACGTCGGCTAATAAAAAAGCAAACACGAAGTCATTTGTGGCCACAGAAAGTTATGTCCAATTTTGGATTATGTTTGCCAATGGATACTTACTTACAAAGTTAATTAGTTAATAATGAAGCAGGATTAAGATTAACTAAGCAAGGATTAGCCTAATGGAGTTGATACATTAGAGTTTAGTCTAAAGATAATTTCTAATGGCATCATTAAGGATAATAAGTTCTTGAAGGATAATTAACTAAGATTAGAAATCAAACTAATTGTATTGACGTCACAAAGCGAACAACATCATTAAAGGTTAATAAATTGGCTGGTTACCAAATAAGCGAACCCTGACACCATAACTAAGGGGATTAGTTAGTGGATTATTGTCTTGGTTAATGACTTCACCCTAACTAATCATATAATCAATGGCAATTAGCAGCCGATTAGTAAATAATTCAACTGCAATGATGCATTTGAGGTTAGTAGGCTGCAAAGCCTACCTAAGATTGATAGTTGAAAGCAAGGCAACCACACTTTTACAGACAAACTAATGATTCACTGAGAAGCCGTAACCGAAATAGGAATCATAACATATCGAAAATGTAAACCATAATAATTGTATCGATGCTCCATATTCTACATACATGGGTAGCTACTAACATTAATTGTGCTTTGATTTGGGTATCTGAGATAAGGGATCCTTACTACGATATTGTTTAGCAACAAAGGGGGGTGTAACACTGATGTGGATGCCCGTGCAGGAGGCCCCTATGAGAAATCCTAGAACCCATTGGGATAAGGATGACACAGGTTGGACAGTTCAAGAATAACATCAGTGGACCTAGTCAGAGCGAGGCACAAGTACCAAGACTAGTGAAATTGGGTCCGTGTCGAGGAATTAACCAAATCTACCTTATGTAGTATAGGAATTCACTAGTCCCAAAGGAGGAGCTGGACTCATGTTCAACAACACAAGTTTAGAGTATCATGTGAAACAATCTCTCGTAAACAGTGGCTGTGTGTCCGATGGACATTAAGAGATAATAGTTAAATGGATTGCATGGTTCTCTCCACTTGTGCATTATCTTCTTTGTCAATTTGATCTGTTTAGGTACGCATTTTGTTAGCTTTCAATGTAGGACAGAGTAACCAGAAACCAAATTAAAAAGTTCTTACTTGAACCTACAGATATTCAAATGGCACTCTGCAAGGGAAGTGACTTATATACGTATATTCACCCCTTGCTAGAATCATGTGAGTTAGATACAAGTATCATGTATCGATTAATTTCATATAGACCCAACAATGTTTACGATTGGTTTACTATTGCAACCCTCCTCTATCAAGGGTTGGGACGAGAAGTATGAATATAAGACATCAAGCACAACAAAGGAGTAGTTACGTGAGTTACAAGAATAGCAAAAGCATTTTCCCCAATAAGTTCTGCAATTGCAAGTCACATTGCTAGCTAAATAGCATACGTGTGCAACTTAATTTCTCCACATGATGTGTTCATATTATATTTTATTAATTAAACTTTTCATTTAGTTCTGAAATATTTAACACCTATATACAAATATCCCAATGATCAATGACAATAAATTAAGTAATTAACTCTTGGGTATTTTATGGTTGAGTAAATCTTAACAGATGGAACTCTTTTGACCTTATTCCCCTTCCAATCAACATGCTATCTGTTTGCAACCGTTTCTCTTCCCTATAAGGGACAAGAAATGTATGGAAGGGAAAGGAAAAAGAGAAGAAAAATTATAAATGTCAGCCAACGTGTCCGACATCTTCAACTTGTTGACTTCTAATAGAAAACTAGTCTCACACCCAAATTAAGTTGTTTTGTATTAGATCGTTCAACAATTCTCCACCGGCATCTGTCTTAACCCAAGTCAAAATTTATTTGGGAGGCACATTTTCACTTAACTACCATTAACTATTCCATTTTTCACTTTAATACCCGAGTCCACTTTGTAGGAACTTTTATTCAGGCTAGCCCAAAATTTACTAGGGGCTGCCCACCGTCTCCTCCTCCTGCTCCCCCACCCACCATCCGGACTCCTCTCCGCCCCCTCTCCTCTTCCTCCTCCCGCTCCTCCCCCCCGGAGATGCTCACCTTCGCCAACCACGTCATCGCCAGGGCCGGCGGCGCCCCCCCCCCCCCCTCCCTCGTTGTTGGCAGTCACGTCCGCACCCTCTTCACCACCCCCAGCACTGCCACCCTCCACAAGGCCCTCGGCTTCCCCGCCTGTCTCGTCTTTGCGCTCTCCTCCCTCTCCCACCCAAAGCTCCGCGGCTTCTTCTTCCAAGTCGGCCTCCTTTTGCCCGCCTCCAACGGACACCTCCTCGGACCGCACCTCGAGTCCCGCCGTGCCGCTGCAGCAGACTCCAACGCCAAGCTTTGCGGAGCCCTCTTTTTCCAACTCGCCTCCGCACGGTGGAAAGACTACGAGTTCGTCAATCTCCGCCAAAAAGGGTATCCTCGTCGTCGTCGAGGACTGTCAAAATACCCTCGTCGTCGTCGAGGACTGTCAATAATTTTGATAGTCCTAAAGATTAAGCACTGTCAAAAAAATTGATAGTCCTACATATTGAAAGGAATTGTCAAAAAAAATTTGACAGTCTTACCTATTGAAAGGACTGTCAAAAATTTTAACAATCCTGAAAAAATTGGGCAGCCTCGAGTAAAGTTTTTCAATGGTAAACTTGTAAATAAAACAAAAAAAACTTGGAATGTCCCAAGTAAAATGTGTACTGCCTTTAGCAATTACCTTTTTTTAACTAAGAGGTAAAAAGTTCAATACTCACTAGCTACATCACTTCCTTTAAAGTTTTAATTGAAGGTATAAATCCACCCCCAATCCCACCCACAAAATTATATATATATATATATATATATATATATATATATATATATATATATATATATATATATATATATATATATCCGCCCCTGAGTGTAACCTATCCGAACTAATATGTTTTAATATTAACCTCTATGATACCATTTTCCTTTACCAATAATTTTTGGTCATCATCATTGACATACCCATAGAATCTTATCTTGAATATTTCGTGTTTCTGTAGTTACTACAAGAGATAAGGGCTAATCTTTCCTTGATATAAGCCTATAGGTACGCTACTTTCCAAGTACACGTTACAAGGGGGTAGGTACAATATATAAAGGGTTATGTTCAACCAGTATGTTGTGGTTCGCCTAAGAGCAGTTGTCGGTGTGTGTTTATTAGGGGAGAATTCATTGAATCCTACAACAACCTAATCTTATATAGGAGTGAGCATTTCTCGGTTTTAAACTGAAAACTGATCCGAATGGAACAGAAATAGTGAATCGGTTCGGTTTTCTATAGTACAGTCCGGTTTTCGGTTTTAGTGTTTGAAATTTTAGTTTTTTCGGTTTGGAGTTCGGGTTTGGAATATGGAACCTGAACCAAATCGAAAATCGAATTATAGGTATTTAAAATTAACCTTTATGATTTTTTTTTGTAAGTTTTCCTGTTTTATGATCTCTTTTATCCCTATTTTTATAAATATATGATAAGTCCTCTCATACATCCCAACTTTATCATCAATTTGTTTTTCAGTTGAAGATAGTAGCTTTGTTTCAAAATCCTCAAAGGTGATCAGTTTTTTATTATTCCTTCTAATTTTAGTCTAATTTTCGCTAAACCAATCACAATCATTTCTATAATATATTTATATTTTTTGAGTTTTTAGGTTTTTGTTTGCTAAATTAGAAATAAAGATGGTCATTTTTCAATGTACTTGATTTTTTTTTGGTTGGTTTTGGCAAAAGTCCAACCCATCAAGAAAACTCCAGCCCAACTGAAATAACCGAACCGAAATTTAATATGTTTCGGTTTGGTTTGTGTGAAAAGTCAGTTCGGTCGATTTTGGAACTAGATTCGGATCTGTTCGGTTTTCTCTCAGTCGTGTCGGTTCGGCTGGACCGAACCGACCGAATGCTCACCCCTACTCTTATATGCTTTATTCTAACAATTAATTGTACTGCCTGTTATGTACTTCAAATTTGGGATCGTTGGATCCAGAACAAAGTTCTCGGGGTTTGGGGAATCGCGATAACTATCTGCAAGCCTATGGTTACGGAAAATGAAGATCTATCCCCTTAAATTGTCCTGATCCCAATCCCTTAATGTGCATGCATATGTGAATGTGTATATGTAATATGTATCTAAGGATTTGTTAGAAGGGAAAGAAATGTGTGGCAATGGGAAGAGAGAGAAATATTGCAACTACCACTTTGGGAAGAAGCTCAGAAGCATTATCAGGCAGGGCAGCACCATCAACCATCCATGGATATTCTGCATTACCATTATTATGTGCTACCTTAGCTTCCGAGGTGATCATCTCATGTAACCTAGCCTGCATAAGATAACCAATAAAAATCAGAAAAATGATGTAGGTAATAAATGTGAAGTTAGTTCAGAAAGGATCTCAACGTTTTTACAATGATCAAATATATGAGATGTCAACGTTTTTACAATGATCAAATATATGAGATGTAGCCTCTTTATCTACACATTGGAAAATACTTGACAGTGGCATTTACACAACCAACAAAAATTATTTGCATTTTCTACTAAAGGTTTATTAGCATAATCCATTATGATACCAATTTATTAAAATATTATAGTTAAGTCACTTGTTAGTAATTTGTGCAAGGAAAACCTAGTACGTGAAAACAAAGTTATCTGAAATGAAGGTAATTCTGAGAAAATTGTTGAATATTAGTTAGTAGTTACGTGGTAAAAAATGATTACCACATTAAAGTGACAAAGATATAATTATAAATGACGCCACATCCTATGCATTCATTGTAACATACGTGTAAACCTCCTACCATCAGAAAAGTTGTCTTAATGTCTTATATTTTCACTGTCGACTGAACCAAATTGCATTAGGTAGATGATAGCTAGCATAAAAAATTGCCAGACCTCTGTGAAAGAACCCTTACAAAATACAACTTGTAGCCTCCCTTGGTAGCAATGTGTTTCATTGTTCCCAACCCAAAGTAAGGGTGGGTTAGCGCATTAGTGAGAAGTGACACAATATTGCACCTCGAATGTGGTTAACAATAAGCAATGATTCGTAGGTATGGTAAACCACAAGCTATGGAGCTAGTGCATGACAAAAGGACTAGGTGGGAGACAAATCTAAATGGAAGAAGTGAATAAAATATTTCGGAGGAATATTAATATATTTTTTGAATGAAATTAAACGGGAGATAAATCTAAAGAATTTGAAAATACTGGATGTGAACTTTGGTATGCCAGTCAAAGGAGACAAGGAAATGGGGATGGATGCTTATGGATAAAAATATAAAAAGAGAAGTGTGATATATATAAAAAGAGGAGACAGGATATGCTAATAACGTTTGTACACAGGGAAGTTATTAATATTATTGATGGATATGCACCTCAAGTAGGATCACATGGAAGTATTAAAGAATAATTTAGGAATATATGAACAGTGCAATTCAAGGATAATCTATATGATAAAGTTACATAATGGAAGTTATTTAATGGTCAAGTTGGAAAAGAGATTAGCAACGATGATGCTCATGTAGACCTGTCAATTGGGCCGGGCTGGCCCAGCCCGGCACGAGCCCGGCCCAAAAAATGGTCCATGTGCCGGCCCAATAATCTTGGGCCCAAATAATATCAGGATGTGCCGGGTCTTATATCTCGACCCATAAGAGAGGCCCGGCCCGGCCCGGCCCGACCTGAGGCCCGGCACGTCACGTCCCGATATAGCGGACCTTGTTCTATATATTACTGTTCTTGGTTTTAATTCAGTTGTTTAAAGGGGGCCTTTACCATTGAGTTTTCAGCTTTTGCATATTTGTTTCATGGATGCTATTTTGAGGCTCATGAGATCGCAAAGAGAGAAGATTTATTCAAACTTTCATCCTTTCTCTCATGTTTCTTTTTAAGTAGTAGGAAGTCTCAGAGTAATTGCTTGTATTTGATAGTTTATATAATAATGCGATGCTTTGGTTTCACAACTGTTAATTTGGCAAACAAGTAACGGCGATATATGTAATCATGCTATTGTTTGTGTTTGGGTTTATTTTTAAGTAGAGTGGGAGTTTTTGCTACGTTTTCTTGCACATTAGTTACTTTGGTCTCCGATGCCTCCATTGAAGGACATTCTTTGTTATATGAATTCACTTTGTTTCTTTTACAGCAGCTGTCAGATTCTGTATCCATAAGGACAGCCTAAACTCTGTACTAAACACTAATCCAGTTGAATGAAAGCCCAGACCCGACCCGACCCGACCCGGCTCGGTCCGAACCGAAGTCTATCGTGTCGTGGGTCATGTGCCGGGCTGGGCTCAAATTTTCACCCTTAGGCCCGGCCCGGCCCACTTGACAGCTCTATGCTCATGGAGGTTAGGGATATGGAATTAGAAAATAAGAGAGTAAACATATCCTTAATTTTGCAATCTCGTATGATCTTATACAAATACTTGTTTTAAGAAGAGGAACATTTTTTAAAACTGGACAAAATATTTGTCATCTAGAATATTTCCTTAATAGGAAGGTGGATAGGCTAACATTGAAAAGTTATACCAAGAGAACATAACCACACAACATAGGTTGATAATATCCATATTAGGAAATGAAAGAGAGATGAATAAGCAGAAGACCAATTGTAATGTCCCGTCCCGCTCAGTTCAATCGGAGGAATCAAAACGCCAACGGCGTTCGAACTTAGCCATGCAACGGCCTGCTCGAAGTCCTATTCGGTCGAGGCAACTCCTCGCTTAGGTGGGTGGCTTCGGTGAACTTGCCTCAGCTTGGCTTTCACACTAATAAAAGAAAGTTTTCAACTGCACAAGTAAGCTTGATAATAAAAGAGATGAATCCACATAGCTAAGAGAATAATCCCAAGTTACGTCGGATTGAGTTAGAATATGGAAAGATCCCACGGTCGGCTTAGAATCGTTGCACATTGTGCTTTCAAAATAACACTCGGTCCTTCGTCCCGTGGCTTGGGAGAAGGAAAGTTGGTCTAAGTTGTCACAAAGCTATGAACTTAGCCTAAGTCATAGGCGTCGCACGTATAAATGCTTGATAAAGCAAGCACGGTTCCATCGTCCAAGGCTTGGCATAGCCTTTGCTCGTCCCACGGGTTAAGTTGTTGCATGACTGAGCTAGGCAAGAGTTTTAGTGGACTATCGAAGTCATAGCAAGCACTATCACATGTTTTCTGCGGTTTTCAAAGTCACATAGTCCCACGATCTCAAGGCTCGTCATATAAAGTATGACTTGGACGATAGTGTCGCATAGAACACAAGTCAGTCTAAGGCACGAGCCACGGTCGATTCAAGGATAAGTATGCCACGGTCTATGGTACACAAATGAAGACGTTTGTTCAGGTCTATCCGGAAGGTTATACAATAGTCGTTTCTTGTGTTTCAAAGAATGTAAAGTACACACGACCGTTTGTCGCCGAGATCGGTCCCGTGGCTTGGGGGTCTAGCATGAAGAATGGAAAGCATGGACATGGATAAGAAAGTTTAAGGAAGAGAAAGCAGGTTGTATCTATAGGCCTTATATTTACGTCGAGTCTAGAAGTCGTCGTAGGTGCGTGGTCATGGACAACTTGTGCACAAGGTGTAGTCTTCTCGAATGATCGTCGGAGCACCGGGATCATGTCGGCTCGGGAGAAGCGAGTTATAGCATGTGCCAGAAATGAATCGGTGCGTGCAAGCAACAAATCGGCGCGGGTGATTCGGAAACTTTTGCATGCACGCAAAAGGATCGCCGTATAACCCAGCTATAAGTCCGAGATAGCTTGATATTGCTAGTGACCTTTCATATAGATAAGCTAGTGTGCTAAGCGGCAATCCGCATGCATGGTATTGGTCGAATCAAAGATAGTACAAGCACGGTACGAATTGAGTTAAGAAGGTGTGCACGTTTGCAACACCATTATGGAGCCTAAGATTTAGCTATAGCAAGGACATGCTTCGGCACGAATGTGACGTTGTGTTTGAGTCGTCAACACAAGTTCCACAAGTCGGGATTAAGTCGTCTCGAGTTAAGTCAGGAAGGACCGTAAGGCAAGTTTGGTTAAGTCATGTTGATCTGTGAGGCACGGCCTCGATGTTTGGAGCACGGCCGCATGGAGTCAGAACTTATACCGAACATAATGAATGGACATCGCCTATCTGAAGCATCCGCTGGCTCGTCAAATTGTATTGAGAGATGAGAGAGAGCTGAGTGACTTGTAATCGAGAGAAAAGTGAGCTCAAGTGATTGTAATCTTGGCTACACGTCTTTGTAATCTTATGTTCATTATCAATAAAGACTCTGATTTTGTTTCAATGCTTGTGTTGCCTTGTATATTCAATGTTTCTGCTTGGGACTTCTGTGCGACGACTCCGTCGCAAGCTGTTGTAATCGGCCGTTATGAAACCGCTTTGCACGAGCACAATCTAGGCTCGTGCGGCATCACACCTTAGGGAGGACGATCAGTCCTACGGGACCAAGGCGTAACACCAATGACTAGATTGTGAAACTTAAAAGAAAGAATTAATCCTATTTAAAGATAAAATGACAAAAGCAAGATATAACATACAAAAAAACACTAATGTGATATAATGTCTAATTGTATCAATAAATTAGTGAAAGAGATGCAGGAGTTTCTAAAGACAATGAGTAAGAAAAGGAAGTTGGTGGTAGAATGTCGTAGTCCTTGATGTAATATTATAAAGAATGGCAAAGGTGTAGAAATAATGAGAACTTTAAGATATAAACTACAAAAGAAGGAACATATGAAAGCATGTAGTAAAGATAAATGTAAGACATATGATAATTGTATAGTAGGTTATAAACTCAGGGAGAAAAGATGTCGGAAGACATGCTAAGATAGGAAAAGGATGAGTAAAGACAGTCAATGACATGATAAGAGTAGGAAAGGATGAGTAAAAACAGTCAAATATCAAATGTATCAAAAGCAGACCAAGAGAATATTGCAAAAGAAAAGGATATTAAGGAAAGGTGAAAGAAACTGCTCTGACAACTTATTTAGTGAGAACTTACAATAATATAGAAACATATTGAAGAAACAAAATCACTAGTAACATATTTCAATTATAAAATAATATTTATGACAGAGTTACAATATCATGCAGAGAATTGGACAATATACCTCACTATTTCCCAACAGTATTGACTTGCGTCTAGAATCAACATTAGTTCTCAACTTTTGTGCTAGTAATGTGTTGTGAATCGACTCAATCGATTCACAAAAGAAAGCAAATAAAACAAAGAACAAGAGGAATAGAAACAGAATGATCTTTAATATAGGAAAAGAACAAAACTTCCAACTTTGATTGAACGGAACAAAGTAATAAAATCCTTCTTGATGACACTTGAGAGAGTTTTCTCAATCCAAGCATAAAAGTAATGACGGCTAGCCCTGACTATAAATAGAAAAGAAAAGCAAACCCTAGGAGGATTATTGTGGTGAAAGACCACAATACCCCTCCATGACTAAATTAACTGAATTTCCTAGAAAGTGGGCCTAAATGGCTCCACGTCTCCTGCGACGTGTGTAGGTGATAATGGGTGGGCCCGCATCAATACCGCCCCCTAAAAGAGCCACCTTGTCCTCAAGGTGGAAATCTGGGAACTGCGTCTATTGCTATAGCGGCCTCTTCCTCCGTCGGATCCTCCTCCTCCTCCTCTTCCTCTGTGGTGGTCGTCGTGGGGGTAGATCCCCTCTCTGGAAGTTGGCGGGATCCGCCGTTTCTCCAAAGAAATTACTGCCTCCGGTGTTCCTCGCCCCTCCTGGCGGCTCCGTCCCTCTCGTCCGAGCCGAAACTCCAGCTAAGCCCCTTCCCGAACCCGTGAACTTGTCACCGTAGTTCGAGGTCATCGTCCGACCCCCATAGGGGGGCCCAAGCCCTAGGGCCTCTCCCGGGTGTGGCGCCGGTCCGCCGGGACCGAAATGGTCGGCGGCGTCCGGCCACAGCCGCTCGCCGGCGGCTCCCCTGGCGCCGGCCGGCCCTGGGTGGCGGTCGGGGGCCGGCCAGCGGCTGCCCACAGCAGCCGCGGCCCCGCCTGGGCCCGCGCGGCCTGCTGTGGCGCTCCCGCGGCCCTCGGCTGCTGTCCGGCGGTGATCGCCGGCCGCCAGGGCCCAGCCCGAAGGTGCGGCGACGACGGCGGTTGCGGGACAGCGGCCGCCGGCCGGTCCTTCCTCCTCCTCGGTCGCCTCCCCCTCCGCAGGAGCAAACCCTAGTTGATCGCCTAGGGTTTGGGTTGTTACCGCCTCCGCTTCCTCGCCATTGATCTTCTTCGAGATGTTTTGTAAGAGCGTCATTATAGCCGTCATCTCCTTCCGCATGTCCCGCATCTCCGTGCGGAATTCCGTTCGGAGTTCCTGGTTCGTGGATGCTTGATCTTTAACGGAGGCTTCCATGGATTTCTTCAAGCTATCGATCTCGGCGGTGAAGTCCTCCCGAAGACCTCAGATCTTCTCGTCGATTGAGGCTCTCGTCCCGTCTTCCATGGCTCGTAGAGGGCTCTGATACCAATTGTTGTGAATCGACTCAATCGATTTACAAAAGAAAGCAAATAAAATAAAGAACAAGAGGAATAGAAACAGAATGATCTTTAATATAGGAAAAGAACAAAACTCCCAACTTTGATTGAACGGAACAAAGTAATAAAATCCTTCTTGATAACACTTGAGAGAGTTTTCTCAATCCAAGCATAAAAGTAATGACGGCTAGCCCTGACTATAAATAGAAAAGAAAAGCAAACCCTAGGAGGGTTATTGTGGTGAAAGACCACAATACCCCTCCATGACTAAAATAACTGAATTTCCTAGAAAGTGGGCCTAAATGGCTCCACGTCTCCTGCGACGTGTGTAGGTGATAATGGGTGGGCCCGCATCATAATGGATAAAGTGAATAGGGATATTCAGGATGAAGTTCCATGATGTATAATTACTAATGATGAGACTAGGCTAGTTGATGAGGGTAGAGAATGTTTAACGTATAAAGTATAAAGTTTAATTTGGGAGACTTTGAAAACCAAGGATTTTAAACTTAGTAGGACGAAAAAAGTATATGAATTGTAAATTCAATCAAAAGTCAAAAACAAATGAGTCAGTAGTCCATATTGATGGATAGAGATACCTAAAACTGTGAGTTCTCGGTATTTATAATCAATCATTCATCATGATGAAGAAATTGAGAAAGATGCTACTCACTAAATTAAAATGGTTTGGTTGAAATGGAGTAGTCTGCTGGTTGAACTAAAACCTTGACTTTGAAAGAAAATTCTACAACACAACTATAAGAATAGTCATGCTTTAAGGGTAGAGTGCCGCGCAATTAAATAAGATGTCTGGAAATGAGTGTAGCTGAAACAATATGCTAAGGTAGATGAGTGGCAATTCGTCGAAATGATAAGAAATGATTATATTCGTGGAAGCTGACTGAGGTAGCCTGTATGTGTGCAACCTAGACTAATAGATGCACCGGTTTGAATGAGTGGTAAGATCTTAGTAAAGGATCTACTAGAACTAGGAGTAGACCTAAGGGAACATGAATTAAGTAGGAAATTACTTTAAAGGAGCTAGAATGAGGGGTAGGTGTAAAGAACAATGATACAAGCTGAAAGAAGGATACGACTTTTGTTAATATTATGAGAACATGGCCAGTAGATCTAAATAGAGGGGAAGGTTTCAGAAAGGTGAACAAAAAAAAGCTTTTGTTGTTATCATAAGAAATGGATATCAATATACAACCATGTTAATTAGAAGTTTTAAGATAAATTCTTACCAGAATAGAGGCTTGGTTGCACCACAAAAGGAATTGCGCTAAAATTATAATTTTTACATATGATACACATTGGAGCAGTCATCTACTCCCAAAGAACCTTGCACTAATTGTTTTCCATGTATTTATGTTCATCCACAGCTAATGATCCATTTACTGCTCAATCTAATGTTTCCTTTTACTACTGTTAAACTTTTTCTCATTGCATCAAAACTCTAGAGTGTTGGTGAGGAATGAGGGTATTTATTTATTTTATTCAGAGCAGGCCCCCGCACGTCGAAGACCAATTTTTATGGGTTGAGAACTTAACTCAAGGAGCAGAAAGTTCGCTTAAAATGTGCACTAGAGAGATTGAACGTCGGTTCATTAGATAGCATGTTAAAGTCCTTGTCACTGTATCAAAGCTCTAGATTGTTGGTGAGGAATGAGGGGTACTTATATAGTTATATTATTCAACAACAAATTACTCCTCTACTTCGTTAGCTAGCACACTCATTTTCCTCTCGGAGTTAGATGCTCGGTCCTTCCAATTCACAAGGTCAATGGAATTTTTCTTATTTCATATAGCTTGGACCCAAGATAAAGACTAGACGATAAGAATTACATCACAAGTCTAGGATGTTCCTCTCAGCCATTTACTCGCATCAAGGACATAAAAATTACTTGAAGAACACAATACCACGAAACGAGACCTGATTCAGAAGTTGGTTCAGTTTATGAAGTGCATTCGCAAATGGAATCTTCACTCTCTTATGGTCTCACCTAGGAAGAATCGCCTTTCTGCTGCAAGAATGTCAGGAAGCTCAAGACTAAATCAAAAGATTTTGCTGGCATTTCAATAAGTGCAAGATAAGACTTTGTTTGGTTTGCTGGATAGCGATGGAAAGTGTCCCATTAGAAACTTGACCTCATTTGCATAGGTTCTCATTTTCCACTCCCTCACTTCCTCAGAAATTAAACACAGCCTTAGGGAGCATGGAATTCAATATTACGAGACTTTTGCCAATAGAATAGACAACATGACTATCTGACTGAATTCTCATTGTCAACTGGCCATTGTCCCTCACAATGAACATGAAGGATGCACTCCTTGTATCTCATTAACTAGTTTATGTAAGATGTCCCCAAAAAATCTTGGTTCATATTACTTTCTGTGATCACTCGAGTCACGATAGTTGTCCCAAGGCAGAAAATTGAGCTTTGTTAGAGACCTCGTTTGGCATAAGAAAATGTTTCAAAGATTAAATGCTCCATTAGTTATTGCTCCATTACATGGCAGAAAATTCTTCTAATTTCTATGAAACAAATGGATCATACAACTTCCATAACCAAGCTATACCCCCAACTTCAGTTAATTTATTGAGCACCCAGTCAATGATTGACCTGGATCATGTGGCCTATTACACTTGATGGATGCTAGCTTGATGGCCTTGAAAAGTTTCCTCTACCTCTACCCTTTTCTTATTTGATATTTCTTCAGGTATTAACTAGTGTTACAGCAGCCTAGACCTGATTCAATTTATTGGGACTAGCTCAGCAATGCCACATAACTGGCACAATAATGGCACCAGTAAAAGCTATGAGACAGATAGGATGACTCACAAAAACAGGTGCAACTAATAGTTCTTATATCAATATTCCCATGTTAGTCATGTTTAGTTCTTCACTGGCCATGAAGAAACCATTCTCCATATTTAACATTTATACAGCATAGCATTGGAACCAGTTTTGCCCCCTTGACTGACTTTTGATCTCTTGAATGAACAAGAAGCAAGGGGGTGGGGCTAATGGAATTAATGATACTAGGTTGCACGGACTCAAATATGACACTTCACTACAGGGTCACTGAAACGAAACTTTTTGGGATGTCCTAGTGTATTTTGGAGTGTTTATTCAAATCTGAGACGACGAGACGCAGACATTGCATCAATTTTTGGAGTGTGTACTTCCTAGGATGTTAGGTACCTTGGTTTGTCCATAACTTCCTCTTAAGATTTATTTTATCAACTTCCTTTCCCTTCAGGAAAAATGAGTATGATCCTTGTGACCGCCCAGTCGTTCATCCAAACCAACTATTGACACACTATGGTCATATCATTGTATCTGAATAGCATCAATGTCAAATGACATGAACATCTCCTACCATGTATGATGTATCTAATTGCTCCAATTTAATTTTAAGACAACTAAAAACAAATCCATTGCGTGTAAATGTGATGACTATGAAAGGAGTCCTCAAACCAAAGTCTTTCATCCATACAGGTTCAGTAACGTACTTAGCATGAAACATGTTGTTGGTTCATCAGTTTGGACAACCAACTAGTCCGTGACTCTACTGTATCACGATACGGATACTAAACCATACTATCTTATCAATACTCATACCTATGCACTAGTAAGACTCGCATTCCATTATAACGTGGTGATGGTAGTGGTTTTTTTTTTTTTTTTTTTGGGGGGGGGGGGGGGGGGGGGGGGTGAGAGAATACTGGCTCAGCATGACAGATTTCTTTGTCCTGTTGAACTTACAGTTCAATAGTTCAGCTTCTGGTGCTTCCTTAAGTATTAGTGAAAAGAACCCCAACTATGGTGAACTAATGTACTGTTTTTACGAATCATGAGCAACAATACACAGTTTTTGCTCCTCTTGTGGAAATCTCCTCACTTGGACAGGTCAAGACACAAGTTAAGATAAAAGGTTGCATTCAAAGAAGTCTTCAATTTATAATTGAGAACCAACTGCCAAAGTAAACAATTCTCTCTGCAGAATTGCAGCTGAGCTTGCTGCCCGAAGCCATGCCTTGTTGCACTCCTAGTCCAACCTACCTCAAAGCTGAAGAATAAATAAAAATCTCTTATCATAGTGCTTCCAAGCATATATTACACCAACACAGACAATAACTTGTAGACAGCACGCATACGGATGTTCATGGATTGAGATAACTTGCTTCCATTTTCATATAGGCTGAGTATGCCTGTGTATCTGTTGTGTATTCAAAATTTTAAATGCATGTGTATGTTCCTTTGTAGAATGTACAAGAAAGTTTCCTTTTGAAGTTCTTGCTGACACTTACATTATGCATTATATGCTCGAATGATCACAAAATTTGCCATATTGATCACTAAAACTAAACATAATGGAGTAAATACTCTTCTTTGGTGAAGAACCCTGGCATTATAAGCAATTTTCAAGTTTAAATTTATACAAAGACCTCACTGCTATATTTGACTGATGCAGACATGACTCAATGTGAACATGGCAATAAAAACCATGGTTCACAGTATAGGTATATGAATCAGTATCACACCCTTCTCAATTGGTAGTTTCAGAGGGCTTCGGTGGTTTTGAATAGGTTAGTTTCAGTAGTTTCGGAAGTTTCCATAGTGGCAGATTCCGCAAATTAGGACAAAAACACAAGACAGTGCATATGTGACACAGATACTGAACCACCTTTAGAGTACAAGTGCTTCTTTTCCTCGGTGACAAAACATGAACCTTGGAACAAATAAATGTCTTGACCTACATTTAATCGACGGTACTAAATAAACAAATATGTATCATTTAATTGAAAACAAACCTTCGCTTCTTCCATCTCAATACTTGCCATTTCCAATCCGTCTAACATAGAAGAATCTTTACTAACGAGAGAAACCTGGAAATGTATGTTGGTAAATTAGCATCAGAAAATTCTAACAAAAAGAAGAAGAAGATATGTTAGACCAACCAGGATTGGAGTTAGTTGTCCCTCCAAATCAAGAAGGCCTTTGGCAAATGCCGCTGCCGACATCTAAAGATACAAAAAACATCAAATAATTGGTGTTCATCTTGGGTGTGCTATAGTGATTACTAACTTCCAAAGACTTGGAATGAGAATATGCCGAAGAAGGAAAAGTGAAAAGTAAAACAGCATACTAAACTACAAAACTCAAACACAAACTTCCATGGTCACACCTGAACACGTCCCTCATCTGAACTGTAAATCTTCAAATCATGCCGGTACGTACTATGTAGCCGAAGCAATCCAGTTCCTTCACCTACAGATTGAGACACAATTTTTAAGAAAGCATTTATTAATTAAGTCAGTGTGATAATGATTGCTTTCCATTAAACATATATTTGGTATACAAATTATTTATATTCCTTCCAAGAATCCTACTCTACCATTTGTGACAACTTGTGAATTTATCCTCGCAGCAAGAAACTCCAAACTACTACACAAATTCTCCAATGGTATACAAGTTTCCTTAACCTAATCTCAGTTAAGAGTAAACATTATATACTAATGGTTAAAATCTAAGCATCCTTAGTTCTTTACACCTAAAAGAACATCATTCATTTCATCCTGTAAAAGACTACAAGTAATTTTGTGAACTTGGTGAACACAATTTGAAACATTACCGGATAGTGATAGTATCAAGAGTACAACAGAGTTCACGAAACTCAAGTTTGAAGTAACAACAAGTACAAAGCTTTTGTCCCTAATTTTTGGCATTTGCTGTTTGAAACCTTTTCCTCCATTCAACACAATCAAGGGCTATGTCCTAGGTCAAACAAACACCTAAATATAAATACAGAAGTAAATGCAATACTAATTGGAGAAAGGACTATTTATGCTTATGAAAAAGTTCCTAGATTATATTTCCTTATTGCAGACAACAGCGTGAATCCAACATAGAGGCTTGACAACATGAGCTTAAACTAGATATCCAAAAGGTAGGTCTAGGCACTTGCCAACTGGCCACCTAGGTTTTATGGCATGACCGTCTCATGCTAATATAGCGTGAATCCAACATAAAGGGTTGGCTAGGAATTTAGCACCAACACATAGGGTTGACGTCATCTCGATAGTTGGTCATAGAAACTTTGTCAAATCTTTAATGGAGCTGCTTATGCTTCATAGCCGCCCCCATTCCGATGGGAGAAGGCTTGGATGATGATGATGATGATTGCAAGTAACAACACATTCTAGAAAAGTCAACTTTAGAGCTATTTTACCAAACAATGTCTGCATCCATGTCAGAATGGCACTCCTTGCCCTTTGCCTTGATGTGTCATAGAAATGAACGCAATTCTCTAGAAATCATATCATCTGAATTCTTTCTCTTGACTCTTTTCCTAGTGTAGGAACATGAGGGTGCTCTTTACTTGTGTGAGAGCTTAAACAGCATAACCAAAAATTTAGGTCTACTATCCACAACCTGACTTTCTATGTTTTATTGCAATGTCCTATCTTCCTTTTACCTTTGATAGGAAAGTAGCACCAGAACAGAAGCTTGACTTCATTTTGTTGTGTCCTACCTTGTACCTTTCTAGGTAAATTTGAAGGTCAACTACCAGTTTAACAAACTTCCAGTTACCCGCAGAACCATAAAAGTCAATTGACATGTCGTTTGTTGGAGGAAAAAGACACCACAATGCATCTTTCAGCGTGCATGGCTAGGACATCGAGCTCCAGCCACAATAAAAACTGATATTTGATATAGTAAAAAATTATTTTATTTTTACAAAATCGGCTTCATTGGTTATTAAACATAGCAGGTCAGCATGTAAAGCTTGTATGTCGTTAACCTGTATCTAACCCCTGAATCCCCAAATAATAGAGCAGATGGACTAGCATCTCGATTTCTCCTCTCCTGAATTTTTTTTCCCTCTCATAATCTCCAGAAAGCGAGCGACTGACGACTATAGAAGCAACTGATGCCACAAGCAAAACCATCTCAGACTGCTAAAGATATAATCTTTTGGTATCAAAATCCAAGTAAACTATATAATAGTACTCCAACATGATGCTAGTACATTCTTAAATTGCAGTAAGGGATTGCTAGTTTAGTACATTTTTGGAGAGGCCGTAATCTTATTACAACAACAGCAAAGCCATTATCTCAAATTTGGGTCGGCTATTTGATCCTTGCTTCCATTCATCTCTGTTACGGGCCATGCCCTCTGTAACATTAACAAAAACCATACGTTCCCAACAGGCTCAACACAAGTTACTTTAAGCCTACACCTAATTCTAGAAGCACCTTTGACTAATACCTTATCGCTCCTAACCCAAGTGCATCTATAAGGCTACATTGCACATGTCCAAACCACATACAACAACTTTCTCTCATCTTATCCTCAATAGGTGCCACCTCCAACTTTCCACGAATACTCTCATTTCTTATCCCATATTTCAATGTGTTGCCATTCATCAACATTAGCATTATCATCTTAGCTACACTCATTTTCTGGACATACTGTTTTTAATTGTCCAACATTGGAAAACATAAAGCATGACTGGTATTATAGTTGTCATATAGAGTTTTCGTTCAAACTTCAATGGTATCTTGCAATCAAAAAGCACTACAGAAGCACTCTTCCATTTCAAACATCCATTTTTAGTTCTGTGAACAACATCCTTCTCAATCATCATGATGAATGACCATAAGATCGAAAATTGTATTTCCTAGGTTTCCCTTGTCCATCAATATGTACTCTTTATTTTTTCTTTAATTGTTCTTTTTTGACCTTTGATTAAAGTTAGATTCTGATATACTGTGTTCGCTTCCTACTAACTTTAAAACAAGTTTCCAAAAGTTTCTCTCCACAATTCTATTTTATATTCTAATCCTTACCTAGTCAGCTCAATGTACAATATCATCAACATACAAATCAATTGAGTAGCTACCTTAATGTAATTCAATTGAGTAACTAATACTTTAATTTAATTCAATTGATTAACTACTGGAGGAACATTAAGAAATTAAAAACAGCACAATCAACAGAGAGATCCGAGAGAAGGGGAAACGATATGATAATTCTAGAATGGCAGGGAAATGGCTTAGAGAAAACCTGGATACATATTGTTCCGGAAGTACCTTCCCAGCTCCTCTGCCTAAGAAAAGATGAATAAGAACAACAGATAACAAAATCAGTAGGGCATGACATTAATCATCAGGAAATCAAGCTCATATTCTATCGAGACTATTTATAGGACACAATATATGATCTCATCCAAATGAATGACGGATGGTTTAGATGATAATTTAGCAAAATAAAAGCAGTGATAGATTAGTAAAAGACGAGCAGCTTATACCATATCAATTGCTAAAGTAATTATATACCCGAGCAGAATCCGTTTGATCTAAATTGCTAATAAAGAGAGATGCAATATACTGAGTAACTCTAAAGATCTTCAATCAAAAGACAAATGAAAAGAAAACGAGGATTGAAACTACCTGCTTTCTTCCAGCATGTGTAAGCACACCACCGTATTTAAGAACCATTAGAGCTTCAATAGGCCGTTCTTCCTCACCCTCACCATTGCTTTTTGAAACTTTAACCCATTTCAAAGGTTTTAGTTGTACTTTCCTATATATTCCTGAAAAATGCCCACCCTGGGTACAAACATCATGATTACATATGAGAAACATGAAACTATAGTAATTTACTAGAACATATCATCAAAACTGTTGAGAGAGAGATGGTACTCAACTTGTTGACTCATTAGGCTCTTGGCCTTGAGTATTTAAAGAGGAGTACATGGTCAAAATAAGAAATTACTACAGCCCAAACAATGGTTGTATTACAATTACATAATACCAAACCTGTCACCACATCTATGTACTTACTAAGATTGTTACCACAGATGTCTAGACTCCCAAATCTGTCACCACAGCTGCCTACTTACTTACTGTAATGCCATGCTCCGCGCGGTGGCATTGTGCTGGCTTATTGGCTCGAATAGCCTAGTTGGACTTGGATTCATACGAGGGAATCATTCAGAAGTCTATATGATCGGGACGGAAAGACAATTCATCAAATGTGAGTGGTTTTGATCTTAATTTCCTTTATCTCCACTATTTAATAAAAGTAACTTTTCTTAGTCTTTGTGCTATATTCCTATGAGCCTGATGATGCTAAAATAAAAGAGCCGAGATAAAGAGATCATGTGTATGCTTAAATTCATATCAATTTATCAATAAGAAACAATGAATAAATGAACTCATTGTTAAACAAGGAAATTTATATAGTAGAGATTTAACTCGTTTTTCTGTGAAAATAGATTGTTCTGGGACCCATGGGTCGTCACCAATAATTTGGGACCGTTGAGCCGCCAGTTGTAGAAATTCCTAGATTGAGAACTATGGAATTACGAGCGATGGCTCGAGGAATGTGAAAATACAGTGAGAATGTATTGCATAGTTATTTCAAATTTTTGTTATCATGCATGTTATATTTTATAGCTAAATTGCATATGAATGCATGGTCATGGACAACTTGCGCACAATGTTTAGTTCCTCGAACTATACCACAGCCACAAAACTGATTCAACCTAGGAGGAACATGGATAACTTGTGTTGACGTATAGGAACATAAATTACGAGACCTTCAGCGGGGCTCGCTATCTACACTGGAAGAATCAACGTAATTTCTAATGAATAGCCCAAAATGGTGAGTTACCAGTAACTATCATATAGTTAGGTTGCATGTTAATGACAACGGTTTTGCAGGCCTAACAATTAATGCAGGAACGGGCTCGTGACATATATATATTGTGAATGTTAATCCTTTTTAATGCAGAGAAGGATGTTGATCTTGGGTAAGATTTACTACGTCGGTGAAACATTTATGTTTCATATATATGTTTATGAAATTGTTGACCCTAGAGAAAGTAGAAAAACCACATAATAATTTTACATGTTCTCATATGATTAATGTGTTAGTTTAGGTGAGTCGGGTTGAAACTGCTCACCAGTGCATTCCCCAATGTGCTGCCCTCCCCCCCTCCACCCACACACACACAGTTGCAGAGAGCCACTTGGATATTCTGAGGTGTTTCGAAGCTCGATCGACAACTTTCTGTCAAAGATGTTTTCTCTATGTAATAAAAGACATAATGTATGGAACATTGCTCACAATATTAGTTTCATGATTACAAGCCAAGTGGGAATAATTAACCCAGGTGGACATAATTTAGTTAGCCATGGAACACCTATATTCCACTATAATTTATCAATAAAGAGAATCGTCTTCATCTATCTATTATCTATCAACTTCGTGCTTATTTCTGCTGCAACGACTTTGATTCTGAAATATTTTATCAACCGTGTATGTTCATGTATTATACAAGTGCAATTTAGACTTATACAACATCACGCCAAATGACGACTTTTGGTTCTGCATAACCAGAACTTGACATAATAGTATCAGAGCATTGTTAACTTTCTTGGACCCTCAATTGATTCTTTTCGATTCTAATTTGCTTTCGTAATAAAAAATATCTGACCCTCCTTGACGTTCTATTGAAACTTTCATACAATACGTCTATATATGTTATGATTATAATGTGGATATTTTGTTGATTAGCAATGGCTTGGAAAAGTAACAAAAAATGATTTGAGACGACTATAAGACAAGACGTTTGGAAAAGGAATAATTTGAATCTTGGATAACCAACAGAATAACAAGAGATACTGTAGTAAGTTGTGAGTATTGTTATTGCACGACATGAAAGAAGTTTGTCTAAACTTCAACGAATAGAAACGAATCAAGTTGTTCAGGTGGAATTGTTATAAGTGATTTCCAAGTGGCAGAGAAGTGGATGTTATATTTGTAATCATTGGGGCCACCGTGGTAAGAATTGTGTAGTATAAGACGTTGACTCAGTATATAGAGAAGAAATATTTGTATGTTAAGTGGCTTTGTTTCTCTGAGTGTGTATTATTTATCCCTAATGGTGTATGCTTGATTTGTGTTATTGATATCAATAAGTCTATCAGTCACGGATGAAATAGTGCAAGATCTCAGTTTGGAATTTTGTCTGGTTAGATACGAGTTCGAATGTCCCTTGTTGAATTGGTTCGGAGGATCAAGGACAATCTATGATAAATTAAAATAATATTAGATAAAAATTCGAATTTACGAAATGGATGACTTGGCTGAAAAATCAAATGTGAAATGTGTATTAGATTGTGACTTGAATCAATTGGATTGAATTTTAAGTTGAGTGAAAAAAACTTGGTGATACAATTGGAAATTTATTTGGAACATATACAAATAACCCTAAGGATTTAGAAATTTTATTGCTGACCTAAGATAGTCTAAAGTTGCTTTGGTCTTAGGTTGTGGAATAGTTGCTTTTTTGTGCCTAGTTTGGCGGATACTATTGATTGAAACAAATTTGAATTTAGCGAATGGATGTTCCTAGTTACACATATTTCAAGACTGAGGTGTATCGAAGATTGAAGACGTTAACCCATAGATATTGTGACCGGAAGAACGATGATTGTGTAACGTATTAAATCGTTGAATTATATTGTCTTGTTGAATTCCGGCTATATAGACTATAGATGGATTGAATGGTAGTATTGGAGTTCCTATGACTTAGTTAGGTAACCATGAGCATGGCATGAGTGGATATTAGTTAAACTCGGCTTGTGAATGTTGAAATTTCTTGTGATTAAATCAACCTATAATTTGGCTAGAATGGATTTTTAAGTTTGAAATAATTGGTGATTACGAGAATTGTCTTGACATGATGCTTAATTTAAGTTGATTTTGACTATACGAGTGGGCCACTAGGTGCAAGAATGGGATTGGAGTAAGTTGAGAAAATTAGATATGTAACAGGGATAAAAAAAATTCAGACTCGGCAAAATTTAGATTAAAGGGAGAGGGTCTTGGTGCTAGTAGCCGAAGACACGGACGATCATTAATCAACTGCCTTAACTAAAAAAAAATGCCATATTCTTACAGAAATAAACTCCCTACCTCGGAAATAGCAAGAGGTTATTTGTTCTGAAACAAAGATATAGGGTTTCTTTCAACCCTAAGGAAGGGTAACTATACATAATTAGCCCTAAATAAGACGCAAACTATGGCTTATAACACAGAGTATAGTAAGATGTGCAAAACACAAAAGACGAAGTTGATGCCTTTTCAGTACTAAAAGATTATCAAAAAATTGTAGTTGCAACATAAAGATATATAATTAGATGAGCACCTACTTCATTCAGTCAAATAAATATACCTCCTCAAGAACTGCTTTAACTTGGCGAAGTTTCTCAGCATGTTCAATATCTTCTGCATCACTATCACTTCCACGGCCCGACCTAATACATACACAATTAATATTATGGTATAGACATCATTATGATACAAAACGTATTATTATTCACAATTATAAAAAGGAAATCCACATATCAATAATGTTAAATATTTTGCCTAATTCATTTGCACTAAGATCAATGTGTCAAAGGTGTCGTCTCAAACAACCACATAGTTTAACTTTTGCAAGAATGGTTTGATATTGTTTCAGCATGACTTTTCTCCTTTGCTTGCTGCATATATATAGTTTGTCTTAAAGGGCACTTATATGGTGATGATTGGCCTGGCTGTAAATGGCATTGTGTCCTTTGCAAATTGGAGGCTGAAATATATGCATTCATTTCTCCTATATCCATTTATGGATTATTTTTGGAAGTTTGATAAGTGAGATTAGAAGCCCGCTGGATTACTGGGCTCTATAATTAGGTGACAGAGTAATTGGAATTTGGAAACCTTATGCGAAGAGTATAAAGTAAAAGATTTGCTGTCATCAAACTGGAACTGCAGTGAAGATCAATTTCAAGAAGACTGATCTTGTAAAATTGGAATTAGCACCTTTCATGCTTCTTTCTCAAAGTAGCCTTTGTATATATATATATATATATATATATATATATATATATATATATATATATATATATATATATATAATCCTCCTCCCTGTGGCTACTATTCGGCGAGTGGAGCGTCTCTGTGCTGATTTCATTTGGAGGGGGGGTATGCATGCGGTCTCGTGGGAGCAGCTCTGTCGCCCCAGGAAGGAGGGTGGAGTGGGGCTCAGGCCGTTGCTGGAGATTAGGGAGGCCTCCGCGCTCAAGCTGTCCTGGAGATTCATCAGCGGGGGGTCTCTCTGGACGGACTGGATGCACAGCAGATACGTGAAGCAGGACAATTTTTGGACGTGTGCTCCTGATAACAACCATTCTGTCACGTTCAAGACTGTCCTGATACACAGGGGTGTGCTAAAGTCTGCTATCCGGAGGGTCATGAAGGATGGATCGGGTACGGACCTCTGGCAGGACCCTTGGATAGATCGGCGTTCGTTGCTAGACATCAGGGGATCCCCGACTCACCAGGAGGACAGGCGAGGTCTGACATGTAGTCGCATCATACGAGATGGAGAGTGGAGGCCGGAATCATATCGATACACTGAGGAGCTGGGAGGGTCCATTATGCCTACAGTCATTGATCCGACTTTGCCTGCGGATCAGTGGATTTGGGAGCCGACTGGAGCATCTTCGGGCACGGGGGAGTTTCAATTCTGTAGCTGCTACAGCCTTATCCGGCGCACCTTTTCTCTGAGTTCTGATTACGAGTTCGTCTGGTGCAAGGGTCTGGCCAGGAAGATGCAGTTGTGTGTTTACAAGCTTCTTCTGGGTCGCCTCTTGACGAGGGATCGCCTGAGTTCTTTTGGAGTGCCGGTTCCGGATCCCAAATGTGTGTTTTGCTGTCTGGAGCCTGAGTCTATTAAGCATATCTTTTTCGAGTGCACTCTGGCATAGCAGGTCTGGTTGGAGCAGTGTCGGGTATTGGGAGTGTGCGCCTCAGGAAAAAGTATTGGGGACATCATCTCGGTGATACGAGATAGCAGGGGCCGAGGTCAGGACTGGTTCCGAACAGCCAGAGTCCGCCTGGCTGCTTCGGTTTGGCATGTATGGCGGGAGCGAAATCGCCGAATCTTTGAGGGATTGGTCACCCCCCCCCCGATTGGCATTCTCCATAACATCGAGTTTGATGTTAATGCTATGGAAAATGGTTGAGTGTTGAGTGGGAGTCCCACCCAGTTTGTATGTTGTATGATTATGGTTTTTCCTTTGGAATAAAATTTACCTTTTTCCAATATATATATATATATATATATATATATATAAGAGATGGAGAGCTCTGCTAGGGTTTCCCCTATGGCGGCCACCACGCCTCAACCCCGGCCCCCCGATCCGCTTGCCGGGGGGGGGGGGGGGGAGGGGGGGGGGGGGTTCGGCGGGTTGGAGGAAAGGGCGGCGGCGGCGGCAACGGGACCTCCCCGATCGGGGAGGGGGGGTCGGGCGGCGGCGGCAATAAGGGGACCCCCCCCCCGATCGGGGGGGGGGGGGGGGTCGGGCGGCAGCAGCGGCAAGGGGACCCCCCCCCATCGTGGGGGGGGGGTCGGGCGGCAGCGGCGGCAAGGGGACCCCCCTGATGGGGGGGTCGGGCGGCGGCAAGGGGACCCCCCCCGATCGGGGGGGGGGGAATCGGGCGGCGGCGGGACCCCTCCAGGCGGGGAGGGGTCGGGCGGAGGCGGCGGCGAGACCCCCCGGGCGGGGAGGGGTCGGGGGGTGGGCGGATGCGGGTGGGGACCCCCACGGGCAGGGGGGGTCGGGCGGCACGGGAGGTTCCTCTTCCGGCGGAGCGGCTTCAGTGTTCGAGTTCGGGTCGGGGGGGACAACACTGGTGATGCAGGCTGGCAGACGGTGACGAGACGACGGGCTGGAGGACGGCGAGGGGCCCAGACCCAAGTTTCGGGGCGGGCAGGGCCAGGAAATCATGGAAATCGATCTTCGATCGGCACAGTGGACCTCCGTCGTCGTGGGGGAGGTACGGTGCGATCTGTTTCGGGTTGGAGGCCAAAGGCAACGGCGGCCGAGAAGGCTAAGGGTATTGCCACTGATACCGACAGGACAGGCCCGGGTCCTGTGAACCCCCCGACCAGGCCGCTCGTTGAGGAGCAGAGGCCTCGGTCATAGAAGGAGGTCTGCACGCCTGTGGTTACGAAAAGCCCGATGTCGATGGAGTTTGTCCCACCGATGTCGGTTGGAGGAGGGCTTCGGGCATATTTTTCCGCCGAAGAAATAGCGGTGGTCTCAGAATTCTGGAAGAACACCCTGGTGCTGTATGTGTTCGGGAACAAGCCGTTCTATGGCCAAATTCGGGATTATGCGGAGCGTGTCTGGAGACCCAAAGGTAGTATGGAATTCTTCTCCCGGGAGATCGGGTTCTATTATGTCAAATTTGGATTAGCGGAGGATGTGTCCATGATCCTGCAGGGAGGGCCTTGGTCATTTGATGGGAGACTCATTATATTGAAGGAGTGGACGCCGGAGCTGAGGTGTGAGAAGGAGGTGCTGAACGCTATTCCCATCTGGGTCAGATTCCCTGAGTTTCCAGTAAAGTATTGGAGCATCCCGCTTCTCATGAGACTTGCCAGCCTTGTGGGAAAGCTGATCAAAGCAGAGGAGGCCACTACTTTTCGCACCAGACTGATGTATGCCAGGGTCTTCGTGGAGATCAAGGCGGGCTCGGATCTACCGAGTATGCTTGAGTATCAGGTACCGTCAGGGGAGGTTCTGACACAAGCGGTGGAGTATGACTGGGTCCCTCCCATGTGTTCTTCCTGCGAGTGCTTTGGGCACACTACCAGTGCGTGCAAATACAAGGGGAAGGAGACTGCCAAGCCACATGCGGTTCAGACGGAGGCACCTGGGAAGGAGACGGCCCCCAGTCACTTGCCTGGGGAGACGGAGCCAGACAGACATATGGAGGAGGACACAGTGATGGAGGTCGATAGGAGGCTGGAGTCAGGTTCACCGTAGAGACAAGAGAGCACGTAGGGTGCACTGGTCCCGTTTAGGCCACAGAGGACCATCGTGACCAGGGGTATGAGCCGCGGCTGGTAGTGGTCAGATGGTGATGGAGACCTCCCCGGCGATCATGGTATACAGCAGCAGGAAAAGACACGCTCCGGCCACACGGGAGGATATCCCTCAGGCGAGGAATATGGAGGATCAGACTGAAGACAATCCTGACTGGGCACTTACTCTTAGCAGGATTCAGGCCCATCTTGCTCCTTCTTCCATGGTAGATGCGGTCATTGATCAGGCGGATGAGACACTTCCCTCGATTGTCGATCCAGACGAGTTCCAGGGGGACCCCTCATCTATTAATTAGATGTCGGTCCTAGCATGGAACATTAGGGAGGTGTTCCATTGGACGTTGGAGGGAGATTGGAGGGATCCTGAGGAGAGAGTCGTGTGACATTGCTATCCTGCTGGAGACAAAGATTAGAGGGGCCGCTATGCTCTCGCGTAGTACTCCGGCAAACTGGGATCACATTCACAACTTAGATCTTTGCGGTATGGCGAGGATCTGGGTTAGGTGGAACAAAGGTAGCTGGGAGGGGGTGCAGATCCATAAATCAGAACAACTCATCGGCGTTACCTTCGAGAACAAAGGTGGGTTCCGTTTCATCCTGGGTGCTGTATATGGGCACAATGACCGGAGACTCCGGGAGGTTTTGTAGGAGGACATTGTGCATCTGGGTCTTATAGCGGACAACATGCATCTCCCTTTGCTCATCATGGGAGACTTCAATGCTATGCTGCTTTGTCAAGAGAAGGTGGGAAGTCGTCCTGTTCCGGACTCGATCTCATATGACTTCCAGAGGTATCTGCTTATGTCAGGGATGCGAGGGCTGGAGCGAGCTGGACATATTTGGACCTGGAACAACAAGGCTACTCATAATCGGATTGCTTGTCAGTTGAATCGGGCCTTGGACAATAGTGAGTGGTTCAGGTGCTTTCCGAACTCGGTGGCGGAAGGTCTTGCGGCGGGTACTAGCGACCATTCTCCTATCCGGGTTGGCCTCTGTGTGAGACCCACTTTGAGGGCGAGGCCGTTTCGGTATAACAACAGCGGGTATTTATCGGCTGGATATGAGGAGGTGGTTACGGGAAAGATGCAGCACTTCCGGGAAGGCACGGCTCAGTTCCGCATAGTTCACAAACTCAAGCAGCTCAAGCGGGCCATCAGGGGGTGGGTGAAGACGAGACCGCGGACTTCCCTGGCGGATAAGGAAGCCGAGCTTCGGATCACCCAGGTGGCCCTCCAAGCTGACATTCTGAACGGGAAGCTGGCGGCTAAGGAGAAGATCCTGATTGAGGAGGTCAGTATCATGAGACTGCAGGAGGAGATTAGTGCGGCACAGAGGACCAAATGTACCTGGATCAAAGATGGAGACCGCTGTACCAAATTCTTCTACGATGTGATCCGCACCCGTCAGCACCGGAACAGCACCCCCAGACTTCTGAATGCTGAGGGACGTCATGTAGGGGACCCGGTGGAGATCCAGGAGGAGGCCGTCAGATTTTACACTGACTTATATCAGCAGACGGACTACACTAGCACGTTCCCAGCCCTTGTCCCGAAGAGACTGGTGTCCCATCATGGGAACAGTCTGCTTTTGGCACCTGTGAGGATGGAGGAGGTGGAAGACATAGTGATGAAGGCTAATCCCAACAAAGCTCCCGGGCCTTATGGCTTCTCTTCAGGGTTCTTTAAGCGACATTGGGGTGTGCTTAAGGCCCCGGTTCTGGCGGCGGTTCAGGAGTTCTTTGTGGAGGGCAGGCTTCTGAAGGAGATGAACCACACATTCTTGACGCTGGTTCCTAAGAAGGAGGGAGCGACCTCACTTGCAGATTTTCGGCCCATTGCTTGCTGTAATTTTCTTTACAAGATTATCACTCATCTTATGTGCAGACGTATGGAGGGGATTATGCAGGGATTGGTGTCCCAGAATCAATCAGCGTTCATCAAGGGCCGGTCGATAGCGGAGCACAGCCTGCTAGATCATGAGATGGTGAGGGAGTTCAGCAAACCTGGGGGGATGAAGGCTTGTGTGAAGCTTGACCTCCGGAAAGCTTATGATACGGTCAACAGGGACTTCCTGTGTCACTTGATGCTTGCCATGGGGTTCGACGAGAGGTGGGTTGAGAGGGTGAGAGAGTGCATCTGCTCCCCTACCTTCTCAGTCCTCATCCAGGGCACGCCGCATGGCTACTTCAGGAGCAACAGGGGGCTGAGGCAGGGGACCCCCTCTCCCCGTATCTATTTACCTTGGTGATGGAGTACTTTATATGCATGATGGATATGGCAGTGCATAGCAAGAGGATCGTTCCCCTTTTCCGGTTGGTGAGACCGGTTGTATCACATTTGATCTATGCTGACGACCTAATGGTGCTACTCCAGTCTTCCATGCGGGGAATGAGAGCGCTCTCCGACATTATGGAGGAGTTCGGACGGCTTTCTGGACTACAGTTAAACATGGAGAAAAGCAGAGTCTACTTCAGCTCCCGGTGTACACAGCAGGAGGAGAGAGCCTTCGCCTTGGGAGTGGACAGAGGCGAGCTTCCAGTGAAATACCTGGGGTTCCCGCTGACGGTCAACTATGCCAGAGAGCAGGATTGCCACAGCTTGGTGGATTTTGCTCAGAAGAGAGTGGAAGGATGGCAAGCTGCGGGTCTATCATTTGGCGGACGGATTGAGCTGGTGCGTTCGGTTATTGCGGGCATCACGATGTTCTGGCTGCAGTCTATCCAGATCCCTACGGCTACTATTCGGAAAGTGGAGGTCATCTGTGTTGACTTCGTCTGGAGGGGAGGGATGCATGCGATCTCCTGGGACCAGCTTTGTCGGCCTCATGAGGAAGGAGGAGTGGGGTTGAGGCCTCTTTATGCGGTCAGGAAGGCAGCTTGTGTGAAGATGGCCTGGAGATTCATCAAGGGGGGGTCGCTCTGGACGGAATGGATGGCGAACAGATACCTAAGGAGGACTAACTTCTGGGCCTGCAGGATAGACAACAATTTCTCAGTCACGTTTAAGGCCATTCTGAGGTGTCGACCGGTGCTTCAGACCGCTATCTGCAGGACCATGAAGGATGGGACGACTACCAACCTCTGGCTAGACCCTTGGTTGGGTTCCAGATCCCTGCTCGAGCTATTGGGAGGACAGCTAGACAGAGAAGCGGGCAGGGGGCTCACATGCAGTCGGATTATCAGAGATGGAGTTTGGAGGCCAGAAGGATATCCATATACTGCTCAGCTTGCCGAGGAGATTTGCCTTATTACTATTGACGCTAGCCAGCATGAGAATTCCTGGAGCTGGGCCAGCCCAGGTATGGGGGGCGGGTCTGGCCTATTCTGCTTTCGTAGCTGCTACGACTTGGTTCGGACCCACCACGACCGGGCTAAGGAGGTGGACTTCATCTGGGGCAAGGGGGTTGTCCGAAAAATGCAACTTTGTGCATACCGACTTCTACGGGGTAGACTGATGACGAGAGACAGACTCCTCAGGTTTGGGATGCAGATCCCGGATGCCAAATGTGTGTTATGTAATGAAGAGGATGAATCTATGGGGCATCTCTACTTTGTATGTCCGGTGACCTGACACATTTGGACTGAGCAGTGCGCGCAGCTGAGAGGAGGAGTTGGGATGGATAGAGACATCCGGAGCATTCTCAGCTGGATCCGAGATCACAGAGGCCGGGATCCGGGGTGGGCCAGAAGAGCCAGAGTTCGTCTCGCCGCGTCCATTTGGCACATCTGGAAGGAGCGGAACAGACGAATTTTCGAGGGCTTGACTACCCCCTATTGAAATTCTACATAACATAGAATTCGATGTATCAGTAATGGCCCCATAATACTATAATTTGGGGATTGGGAAGTTGTGATATTATGTACTGTAATACCTTTTCCGTTTTATGCGAGGAATAAATTCACCCTTATTCCAAAAAATATTTATATATATAGTACATAATATCTATATATATATATATATTCCAAAAAATATTTATATACCTTTTCCGCTTTATGCGAGGAATAATTTCACCCTTATTCCAAAAAATATTTATATAAATTCACCCTTATTCCAATATATATATATATATATATATATATATATATATATGGTCCTTCTACAATACATGGGATGTATCAATACATCCCAAACAATTGCATTGAAAATTGTGAAAGGTCTTTACTTTGACTTTGACTTTACCTGTTACTTTGATATTTTATATATATATATATATATATATATGGTCCTTCTACAATACATGGGATGTATCAATACATCCCAAACAATTGCATTGAAAATTGTGAAAGGTCTTTACTTTGACTTTGACTTTACCTGTTACTTTGACTTTGGCTTTAATCTGAACCATTGGATCAACATCCAATGATTCAGATTTGGGATGTATAGATACAAAATTTTACATGGGATGTATTGAAGAATTTTCCATATATATATATATATATATATATATATATATATATATATATATGGGAGCGGATCGGGAGCCCCGCCCGCGGAGCCCCGACGAAGCCCCCGCGATCCTTAGCCGTTGGATCGCGCGGGCGGGCGCGGGCCCCACGTGGGCCCCGCGCGATCCGATGGTGCAGGGGGGGGCGGGGCTTCGGCGGGGCTCCGCGGGCGGGGCCTTTGATCCGCTCCCTATATATATATATATATATATATATATATATTGGTGTCCTACAAAATATATATATATATATATATATATATATATATATATATATATATATATATATATATTGGTGTCCTACAAAAAATATATATATATATATATATTTTGTAGGACACCAATATATATATATATATATATATATATATATATATATATATATATATATATATATATTGGTGTCCTACTTGGCTCCCTCATGCTCGTGGCCTGGCCACCCAGACAACCCGAGCGGAGAGGGATCTACAACCCATAGTGCTCAACAGGGAGCCCTCCCTCGCGGAGGGGGGTCTACAACCCAGAGTGCTCGACAGGGAGCAACCCCCCCCCCCCCCATTCCATCCAAGTAGGCTTGGCACGCCCATGGCATATAGCCGCCCAGCCGGCGCCCAAGAGAGGACTCGAACCCGGGACCTCCCAAGGGTGAGCCCCCCTCTCTAGCCACTTGAGCTAGAGCCCTCGGGACCTCCCAAGAGGGGACTCGATTCAGATTCCAGTAGCTACCATTAGGAAGGTGGAGTCCATTTGTGCTAATTTCATCTGGAGGGGAGGTATGCATGCGATTGCTTGGAAACAACTCTGCCGGTCTCGGGAGGAAGGAGGAGTGGGGTTGCGACCTCTTCGGGCGGTTAGGGAGGCATCGGGGGTGCGGATGGCGTGACGGTTCATCAAGGGAGGTTCCCTTTGGGCAGAGTGGCTGGCTAGCAGATATGTGCGGCGAATGAATTTCTGGACTTGGAGGATTGATAACAATTTCTCGGTCTCATTTAAGGCTATTCTTAGGTGCAGACCGGTCCTTCAGTCCGCTATCTGCAGGATTATGAGAGATGGGGCGAATACTGATCTCTGGCTGGACCCGTGGATGGGTAATGGCTCCCTTCTGGAAATCTTGGGGGCTCAGATGGACAGAGAGGCGAGCAGGGGAGTGAAATGTAGTCGGATTATCAGGGATGGGAGCTGGAGGCCGGAGGAGTATCCATACACAGCTCAGTTTGGGGAGGAGATTCGTTGGATCACTATCTATACTAGCCTGACTGAGGACTCCTGGTGTTGGGTTGATCCTGGTTCGGTTGGTGGGTCTGGGATATTCAGTTTTAAAAGTTGCTATAATCTAGTTCGGACCCCACACGACATGATTGCGGAGTATGACTTTATTTGGGCGAAGGGGATTGCTCGCAAAATGCAGCTTTGTTCATACAGACTCCTTCTGGGTAGGTTGATGACTCGGGACAGACTTATTAGATTTGGGATGCAGATTCCAGAGCCAAAGTGTGTTCTATGTACTGGTGACGCGGAGTCTATGGACCACCTATTCTTTGAGTGCCCATGGACTTGGCACATATGGAAGGAACAGTGCATGCGATCGATGGGAGGAGTTGGCAGTGCCAGAGATATCCGGGGGATCCTCAGCTGGATCAGAGACCGCCGAGGCATGGACCCTGGTTGGGCCAAGATGGCGAGAGTTAGACTTGCTGCATCAGTTTGGCACGTCTGGAGGGAGCGCAATAGACGTATCTTTGAGGGACTGGTTACTCCGCCAGTCGGAATTCTACATAATATAGAATTCGATGTATCTGTAATGGCCCCTTAATTGGGGATGGAGATGTGAGAATAGTGTATTGTAATACCTTTACTGTGATTTGCGTGAAATAAAATTTATCCTTATTCCATATATATATATATATATATATATATATATATATATATATATATATATATATATATATATATATATATATATTGGAAAAAGGGTAAATTTTATTTCAAAAGTAAAGCAGTAATCTTATAACATACAATCAAAGTGGGACTCCCACTCATCAATTCCCCATAGCATTTACATCAAACTCGATGTCATGAAGAATGCCTACCGGAGGGGTGACCAGCCCCTCAAATATCCGACGGTTTCGTTTCCGCCATACATGCCATACTTGTAGGTCCTAAAAAATCAAGTTGCACACATCAACAAAGTCAGAAGATCAAGAAATGAATCTTTCAAATGAACTGCGCAGACATCAGATTGCGCAGTATATAGATTGCGCATACTAGATTGCGCACACTACCAAGCGCGCAGGCTGACGTGGCAAATCATCATTATTACCTGACACAAATCAAATCTTCTGACAGCTGACAGCGCGGAGAACGAGGCGACCGTT
>JANAVB010006598.1:1747312-1872312 GCA_029216955.1 Iris pallida | reverse complement strand
TGATACACCTCCACCTCCACCTACCATACTCCTCCACTCCACAAATCCACAAACCCAGATGCCTCCACCACCTTCCACATCACAGTCCCAGCAGGACCTGATACTTCCACCACCCCCTATTACTATACCTACCCAGGCTTCCGTCACACTCGACGGGAACCAACTGCTCACTCTGATCCAGGGGTTCCTAACGACCCATCAGGAGCAGACTATCCTACTCCGCCAGAGCATGGAGCGTTTTGAGGAACGTACCGTGGTCCTACCACCTGTAGAGCCACGGCAGAGAGCGGGGACGATCAAGGACTTCATGGGTCTGAACCCCAAGGAGTTCTCAGGGACTGAGGGCATAGTAGTAGCAGATGACTGGCTAGACTCGGTTGAGAGGAAGATCCTTTGAGTTAGGATATTGGGTGACCTCCAGATCGAGGCAGCGGGATTTCTGCTGATAGACTTGGCAGGAGTTTGGTTCTGGAATGAGCCATTATTTGCGAGAGGGAGGGCCACTTGGGATCAGTTCAAGACCCAGTTCAAGACCCAGTTCAAGAAAAAATTCTTCTCGACCACCGCTAGAGTAGCCATGGGGCTACGATTCCAGAACATCCAGCAGGGGAACCGTTCTGTCGACGAGTATGCGGCAGAGTTTAGTCGCCTGAGCCATTTCGCTCCTTGTCTGGTTGCAGACCCAGAGGAGATGACACGTAGGTTTTGCCATGGTCTAGTTCTAGACATTGGCATTCTTATAGTGGCGAACGGTACGACTGACTACTACCAGAGCCTAGAGTTGGCCCGGAGCATTGAGAAGCGTCTTCTGTCTAGCAAGAGGCCGGCTTCTGTACACCTCGAGGGACCGTCCAAGATTCAGGCTTTTCAGCAGGGAGCACCGACGCCGCACCAGCAGACATATCGTCCCCCCACACCACATCATTCGACCCCGCCAGTTAGAGCCTCGGGACCCCGGCAGCAGCAGAAGGGAGCTTTATGTGTATACTGCAAGAGGCCATGCCATGACGTTTCCATCTGTAGGAAGAAGTTGGGGCAGTGCTTAGCTTGTAGGTCTCCCACCCATCAGCTTCGAGAGTGCCCGGTAGTGAAGACTAGAGGGCCGCTTTCGACTCAGCAGCAGAGGTTTGGGCAACATCTGCAGCAGCAGAAGGGACCTCAGGGGAAGACTTATAGCCTAGCCCTTGAGCCGGAGCCGAAGCAGGTTTCGGAGCCAGATTACTTGGCTGACGTCATCACAGGTCATGTTTATTTACATACTTTTCTAGCTCTATGCTTGTTTGATTCTGGTGCATCTCATAGCTTCCTATCATTAGAGTTTATGCATGAACACCACTTAGTATCTACACCTACTGCGAAGATTAGTAGAGTGATGACGGGAGGAGGACCAGTGCCTATTAGAGCTATCTATAGATGCTCTATTACTGTAGCCGGGAGAGAGTTTGAGGGACGATTCTTTGTGATGCCACTCCCCGGTTATGATATCATATTGGGGATGGACTGGCTTAGCTATGCCCATGCATCTATAGACTGTCATGAGGGTAGTATTTTGTTCAGTCCCCCAGGCACAACACCATTCAGAGTCAGGAGGACAGAGCCGGAGATCAGCCTAGAGCCGAACTATTGTGCGACAGTTGGGGAGTTAGCACCACCACACCCTATCATTAGGGAGTTTATGGATGTATTCCCAGAGGATCTTCTAGGTCTTCCGCCTGACAGAGATGTGGAGTTCACTATAGATTTAGTACCGGGTTCATCACCAGTATCCCGGGCTTGCTATAGAGTGAACCCCAAGGAGGCCGTAGAGATGAAAGAGCAGATTGATGACCTATTGAAAAAGAGTTTCATTCGATCTAGTGCTTCTCATGGGGAGCGCCAGTGCTCTTTGTGCCTAAGAAGGATAGTACAGTCCGGTTGTGTATTGACTACCGGGCGTTGAATGCCATCACCATCAAGAACAAATATCCTCTGCCCATGATAGATGATTTGTTCGACCAGTTGAGTGGGGCAAAAGTATTTTCCAGGATAGACTTGAGATCCGGGTACCACCAGGTGAAGGTCAGGGCAGCAGACATCCAGAAGACGGCGTTTAACACGAAGTACGGGCATTACAAGTTTTTGGTGATGCCATTTGGTCTCATAAATGCGCCAGCTGTCTTTATGAATTTGATGAATAAGACATTTCACCAGTATCTGGATAAGTTCGTCATAGTATTCATCGACGACATCCTGATATACTCGAAGATGCCGGAGGAGCATGCAGAGCACTTGCAGACAGTTTTGGGGATTCTGAGGCAGGAGAGATTGTTTGCCAAATTATCGAAGTACGAGTTCATTTTAGACCGAGTGGAGTTTCTCAGCCATGTAGTTACTGGAGAGGGAATCTCGGTGGATCCCAGGAAGATTGCTGCAGTTGAGACATGGAAGGCTCCGACGTCAGTTTCAGAGATCAGGAGCTTTCTGGGTTTAGCAGGCTATTATAGAAAGTTCGTCCAGGACTTTGCTAGGATAGCTGAACCCATGACGAAGTTGACGCGGAAGGACGTAGAGTACATCTGGTCAGAGGACTGCCAGACAGCGTTTGAGGAGCTGAAGAGGAGGCTGACGACCGCTCCAATTCTGATATTACCTTCAGGTTTTGGAGGTTTCACCATATACAGCGATGCTTCAGGAAAGGGGTTAGGATGTGTCCTACAGCAGCATGGGAAAGTGATTGCTTATGCATCTAGGCAATTACGGACTCACGAGCGGAACTATCCTACCCATGACCTAGAGTTAGCTGCGGTGATCTTTGCACTCAAGTTATGGAAACATTACTTATACGGAGAGCGTGTGAAAATCTTTACTGACCACAAGAGCTTGAAGTATGTGTTCACGCAGAAAGAGCTGAATATGAGGCAAAGACGATGGTTAGAGTTGATGAAAGACTTCGACATCAATTTACAGTATCACCCCGGAAAGGCAAATGTGGCGGCGGATGTGCTGAGCAGGCATCCGATGGCATGGTATCTGATGATAGATCGACATTTGCGGGAAGATCTTGAGAAGCTCGGTATCAAGCTAGTTCGGCCAGGATCAGTGATACAGATGATGGCGCTTGACATACAGTCAGGTTTGATGGAGCAGATCAGGGAGGCACAGTCTACAGATGAGAGCCTTCGCAGACTTCGAGCCCAGGCTTTAGCTGGATTGCTGGATGACTTCACTGTAGCAGAGGATGGATCCTTGAGGCATGGCAGCCGATTATACGTACCGAAGGGAGAGCTGGTAGATGTAGTCTTGCAGGAGGCGCACCGATCGAGATATTCTATTCACCCTGGTGCTAACAAGATGTACCGTGACTTACAGGAACATCTTTGGTGGCACGGGATGAAGAGGGATGTATCATGTTTCATCTCGAGATGCCTAGTTTGCCAGCAGGTCAAGGCAGAGCACTAGAGGCCAGCTGGTCTGTTACAGCCGTTACCCATTCCCGAGTGGAAGTGGAAACATATTACGATGGACTTCGTCTCAGGGCTTCTCCTCCCAAGGAGGGAAGGATGCCATTTGGGTCATCGTGGACAGGCTGACAAAGTGTGCGCACTTCATACCCTTCAAGGTGGAACTTTCCACCGAGAAGTTGGCAGAGCTATACATGCAGCAGATAGTTCGCCTACACGGAGTGCCAGTGAGCATCGTGTCGGACAGAGACATCAGATTCACGTCCCACTACTGGAGGAGCTTGCAGGAGGAGTTGGGCAGTAGGCTCAAGTTCAGTACGGCGTACCACCCGCAGACAGATGGGCAGTCCGAGAGGATGATACAGACACTGGAGGATATGCTGAGGACCTGTGTACTGGACTTTGGAGGATCTTGGAAGAGCCATCTGTACTTGGTAGAGTTTTCATACAACAACAGCTACCAAGCCAGCATCGGTATATCTCTTTTCGAGGCACTATATGGACGACGATGTCGTACACCACTCTTTTGGAATGATGTTGGGGACAGAGTTATGCTTGGACCAGAGATGATCACGGATGCAGCAGAGAAGGTTGGGATGATCAGAGACAGGCTCATAGTAGCTCAGGACAGGCAGAAACTCTGGGCTGATGCTAGTCGCAGAACGATAGAGTTCGCAGACGGTGATATGGTGCTAGTGAAGATATCGTCTACTAGAGGGACGATCCGGTTCGGACGAGGAGGGAAGCTGAGCCCCAGATACATCAGGCCGTTCGAGATACTTGGCAGGATTGGAGAGGTAGCTTACAAGATTGTACTTCCACCCAACCTAGCAGGAGTTCACGATGTCTTTCACGTATCTCAGCTGAGGAGATATGTTCTGGACCCCAGTCATGTGCTAGATCATTCAGAGTTGGAGGTCGGACCGAGCCTTACAGTTACTGAGCAGCCAGTGGAGATATTAGACAGGAGGGAGAAGAGGCTGAGGAATAAGGTTATACCCTTAGTACGAGTAGCTTGGAGCCGTCACTCTCCGGGTGAATCTACTTGGGAGAGGGAGTCGGACATGAGGGAGAGATACCCTTACTTGTTCGATCCAACCGCTGCGAGGGAACCATCCATTCCCGCCTGATACCTTAGAGGTTAGTTTCGATCGTAGCCTCAGTCATTTGTTGCATTGTTTGCTATGTTAGAAATTGTAGGGTCTTCAATCCTTGTGAATTTTGAGGACGAAATTTTTCAAGGAGGGAAGACTTGTCAGCCCCTATTTTTCAAAATTAATTAAATTAGAATTAATTAGTTGCTAATGACCTGTTTAGCATTAAAATAATTTATTACGTTTTTTAGGAATTTTTCTAAATTTTTAAATGATTCTTAAATGAGTTTTAAATACTAAAATACTATTTTGTAATTAATTAAAATATTTTATTATCATTTTGTAATATTTAGAATTGTTTTTATATTATTATGCAATTTATTAATTTGTTAATATAACAGTGTGCAAATTATAAATTGTTTTATTTCTGTTATGCAAATTTTTATTTGCACTTACCTACTGGAAGGACCTGTTTGTAAATCCTAAAATTCCTTGGGACCCTAATGTAAATCCTAACCCTACCCACCCCCGACGACTGCCCGACGACCGACGTCGACCTGCCCCCACATTTCCCGGCCGACCTAGCCCCAGCCCGACCGACTCAAACCCCCTATAAGAACCCCCACACTCTCCCCGACCCAACCACCACCACCCCGACCCATCTCGGACGACCACCGCCCATTTCTTCCCCAATTAAACTAGCCGAAATCCTAACTCCGGCTAACCCCCAAAGCCACCTCCCCAACGTCGATCACCCCCATCCACAGCCACCGAACAACGTGCCACGCCGAGCTGGACGCGTTGCCACCCGAGCGCCGCTTCCCCGTCGCCTCCTCCGCCGTCCAGCGCGTTCAAAACGCCCTTGAAGTCGGACACGTAAGTTGCAGCACCAATACGTGTCGTACGTGTCTCGTTTTCACGTGCAACGTTCGCCTGGACACGAGCATCCTAGGGGTAAGTCTGGACACACGTTTTATGACCCGTGCGTGTCGTGCTTAACACGGACACGCGACACCTGTGTCCCTAACTGTCAGGACACAGGGTTCGATTTATCGGGTTTTTATTAATATAAACTAAAACCTAAATAATTATAATATAAACCCTAACCCTAACACAAAGTGCGGGCTGACCCCCTGGCCAGCCCGACTGAACCCAAGAACTCGACCCAGTGGGCCGAGTTCGAACCCCCCTATGTTCTGTTTCTTTTTCTTTTTCTTTTTCCTTTTTGTTTTATTTTATGTTATTTATATATATATATATATATATATATATATATATATATATATATATATATATATATATATATATATATATATATATATATATATATATATATATTATATATGTATATATGTATTTCTGTATATATATTTTATTATATATATACTGTTATATATACGTATGTGTACAATATTTATATATATTAATATATATTCTATATTTAGCATTTTAATGTATAAGTGTATATATATATGTATTTATATATATATATGCACATAAGTATATGTATTTTGTGTATATATATGTATACTATTATATATATATTATATTTTACTATTATTATATATATATATTTACTGTTATATATATATATATATATATATATATATATATATATATATATATATATATATATATATATTATATATTTATTTCTTTGTATATATATATGTATTTCCTTATATATACATATATATGTTATATATGTATATGTATACATACATAACTGTTTAACATATGTATTTTACGTAATATTGTACACATGTTATACTTTAATATATGTAAATATACTTGTCATATGTATATGACTACTATGTATAATTTTACCTTGTTAAAATATTAATATTTATTTTGTACTTTTACCACTTTGTATTTTTGTGTATTTTAATTACTGCAACCATTTGGTGTCCAAGCCTAGCATGGGTATTTGGGCTCAAACGTGTTTTCACACATTCAAGACCTGTACAAGTCATATTGGACTTGATTCATGGCCTTGGGTCCTGTACTTAAACTATGGTTCAAATTATGTACATGGACAAAATACGCAGATAATTAATTATTTAATTTCAGATTGTGTACCATGCTGTTTTTGAATTTCTAAAAATACTTTTATTGCTGTTAAAATTCTAGAAAAGTAGTATTTAGATACTATGTTAATTTAGCTAATTTAGTATAATTTTTTACAGAATTTAATTTACAGTTTTGCTACTGTTTTGGCATATGAAACCAGAACTCATTTTCTGTATACTTATGAAAACTGATTTTTATAAAATACATGTACTGGTTAATAAATTCCAAAAAAATTATAATAAATTTCTATAATTCACAAGGATCATTTTGGTACTTTATTTTATGTAAAATTGAGCTTTTTGTCTATCTCAAAAATTATTGGAACACAATGTATAGTTGACTTATTTATTGAATAATTACGACTTACAACTTTTTGTGTTATTTTAAGTTTTAGCCGTATTGAACCTCACCCCACACTAGTGTAAAGACCCTAGAAAGTTAGTTATAATATTGTGTCACCCCACATTGGTCTCCTATGTTAAAGTCATCATTTTGGCTAGGTGCCCAGTCACAAGTCGTGTTGCACCAATTAGTGTCTTAGTGTTTTTAGCTTAGTGTAAAAACTAAATTTATGTATTTATTTCTACAGTGATGAGTTACCAAGCATCTATAGCATTTTATCGCAGCTTTGCTTTGCTAGAGGCAAGTACTTTCTACGAACTTTATATACTGCTATAACAATAAACTGTGAATTTCCAACCATGTTAAATGCTGATCCTTGGGATAGCAAGTTAAAACCTTACATGTTGTATTACTTCTAGTCTCTGCCATGTTTAGGACAGTTTTCATATCTCTTACATGTTTAAACAACGGATTTAAGGGGAAAACTGTTAGTAGTGTACGTGATCATGACCCCCTTCTCCGTATGTATTTACCGAGCACCGCTACATTCTATATGTAACCTTGCCGTATGTCTGATCCCGCATTTGCGTATGGATATACGCCGATGCCGTTAAGGGTACGTATGTACGCTTCAGAAAATTGACATGTACCACAGTACATCCTGATTACCTATTGACCGATCACTCACCTACTGCAGTTTTCAAGCTTTAAAACAATAAATTATTGCCATGTAACAAAAACTGGATAAACATGATATGTTATTTTTTTTATCACATGATCAGTATTATATGTTTGTTAGATTCAGTACTTGCTCCCGTCCTGACAGGATAACGTTGTAGGTATTCTTACTGAGGAGGAGTTGCTCTGTGACCCCTATTATGGAGATACTGCCGAGGACCAGGCTTTATCTTACGAGGATGTACCTGCGGGGAAACTCGTCTAGTTTGCGTAGTTGCTTGGGATATTTAGTGTAGTCATGTATTAGACTACGTATTTTGTAACTGGACATGTATCAAGTTTTACATTTCAGACTTGTACTTGGACTTATTACTATATGAGATGACTTTTGTGTTTGGAGCAATTATGACTCTTATTTACTTATAGAACTGTTAGCACATTTAGTCTTATCTTGTTATCTCTAGAACAGCTTACTGCGCTTTATCTCAAGCGTAGGCTGGACATGACTCGGCCCGGCCCAACAATTTGGATAGCGGATCGTGACATATAAAGTCAGAAATCCTGACCTCATTCCCTATCATCAAGTGGTAATCGAATTGGTCCTTTCATTCAAAGGGTTCTTCATTGAATTCGTACCACGTTCTCAAAATTTGGAAGTTGATGCTCTTGCTAGTTTAGATGCAGACTTAGCTGTTCCAATTAGAAGACAAAATACTATTATTTTGTTGGATCGAGACTTATTCTGTGTAAAGAATAATTTGCATATCGAACAAAGTTATACTACAGAATTAAGTTCTCAGCAAAGGGATTGGAGAAGTCCGTTTATTGATTATACGATCCATGGAATTTTACGATTCTTCTTTGCATATGTTATATCGTCGTTCATATGATGGACTTTTGGTACGTTGTCTCTCTGAGAGTGAAGCTAAGCAAACACTCCGTGAAGCTCATGATGGTGTCTGTGGTGCTTATCAACCAGGTCCGAAATTACAGGACCGCATTCGAAGAATGGGGTATTATTGGCCTTCTATGATAGCAGATGCTATAGATTATGCCAGACGGTATAAAGCATGTCAGATTCATACCGATTTTATTCATCAACCATCTAAATTCTTATATCCTACAGCGGCTTCTTGGCCCTTCGAAGCTTGGAGCATGGATATTATTGGTCCGATTAATCCTCCTTCTGTTAAGGAACATCGGTTTATCTTGGCTATAACCGATTACTTTTCTAATTGGGCAAAAGCGGTTCCCCTTGTTGAAGTGAAAACATCTAATAGGGTTAGCGTCATTAAACACCATGTCATTTATCATTTCGAGATTTTTTGAAGGATAATCCATGATAATGGACCACAATTTGCCAGTCAGACATTTTATCGATTCTGCGATAAGAATCGAATCCAGAATATAGCTTCTACGGCTTATAATCCAGCTGCTAACGGTTTGGCCGAAGCTTTCAATAAGACAATTATTAAACTTCTCAAAAAGTTTGTCTCTTCTAATAAACGTGATTGGAATAAGAAACTTGGAGAATGTTTATGGGCTTACCGAACGACAGTCCGAACTCCTACTGGTTTTACACCATTCTCACTGGTTTACGGATGTGAGGCTGTTCTTCCATTGGAAATCCAGATTCCATCTCTTAGAATAGCCATTGCTAATGAGCTAACCTCAGAGAATAATGATCGCTTACGACTCCAAGAACTTGAAGGATTGGACGAAAAGCGTCTTCAAGCACAACAGCACATTGAGCTATATCAAGCCCGCATATCTCGAGTTTTCAATCATAAAGTTAAAGAGAGGGTATTTAAAGTCGGTGAGCTAGTTCTAGCTGTCCGAAGACCGATGGTGATGACTCATAAGAGCAAAGGGAAATTCCAAGCAAAATGGAAAGGTCCTTATGTAGTCGAGACAATATTCTCTAATGGTGCCTATAGGTTGTCTAAACCTAATGGAGATTTGCTCATGATGCCAATTAATGGCAAATTCTTAAAAAAATATTATGTCTGAATTTCTTCTTTATTCCCCAGCTACCAATGTTTGGTTAAGCTAATTATTTTTCTAAAAGAGAATTTTGATCTTCTGTCTTACCAGCTGATTAAAAAAAAGATTTATTATTTATCATATTCTCATGACCTCTGAATAAATATTAAGTCTACTTCTTTTCTTATCTATCATGACCATATGGCCTCTGATAGATATTAATCTATTTTTCTTTGAGTTGTTACGATCTGTCACGTTCATATTACCTCTGATAGTATTGTACACTCTAAAAAGAAAACAAGATTCATTATCTATCATGTCCACATTACCTCTGGATAGATATAATTTATTGAGTTTAGAAGACTTGTCATGTCCATATTACCTATGATAAGTATTTTCTATCTCATACCTATTGTTTAATTTCAAAATAAATGATAGGGTCACAAAACAAATATTTCATTCATTTCTTAAAAATATTACAAAATGAAAAAGACAGAAGAATACAAAATTCTGTATTAAATGCAAAAATGCCTAAGGCGGAGCAGATACATCTTCGAGCAGTTTTTGCAGCTCTGCTAGACGCTTCTCACGAGAGCTCAGCACAGTTGCAGTAGCTATGGTGCGTCGAGCTTCTGGAGTACAAAGATGGGAGAATTCGGTGAAAGTAGCTATCATTTTATCCTTAGCATCATCAAGGGTTTTAATGACAGCTTCAACACCGAAAACCTTCTCTTCTAAAATTGAGCTTTGCGTCATATGTTGGTCTCTATCTGCAATCATCTGCTCTCTTTCTGCCTTCAAGCGAACCAACTCCGCCTTAACTTCACGAATTCTATCATCTTGCTGATGAATTCTCATGTTTGAAGTCTCATAGGCTTCTTTATGCATCTCCAGAAGGGGTTTATTTTCATTCAATAAAGCTCTTTCTCTGGCAATTTTGCTGCTACAGTTCTGGAGAGATTCATTGAAAGTAGTCTCCCGAGCGATGTATTTAGCTGATAAAGCATCATACTCGCTTTGGATGAAACTTTCAATAGTTTCACTTGACAGCCTTAGATATTCTCTAATGGGCTATTCAAGTCCCTCTACTACCTTCTCCAGTACCGCTGCTCTCTCAGTGTAATTGAATATGGCAATATTTCTAATTGTGAGAGCAATCGCAGTGTAATGTCTATAGTTCGTATTACGTATTTTGGAATACGTGTACGTATCTTGACTCGTATTACATGTTTCTTTGCTTGATTCGGCTTGTTTGGGTTGGCTTGGTTCGACTTGGGTTGCTTATTGGTTCATCATGAACCAAGGGGAGAACCCTTACCTACCACCACCATCCCCATTTATTAGCCTAACTCATTCTCTCTCTTCATTTACTTCTTCTTCTCCACCATTACTTCTTCACCTACCAGGGATAGAGAGAGAGAGAGAGCTCTTAGGCAAGTGCAGCTTGCTTCATGGAGGAACCCAAATTTTATTGTTCCATTTTCTTCTCTACGAGATTCTAACACACTTTAATATTTAGCAATTCTAATTTCCATGGTTCAATTTGTGTAGATCTAAGTTTATTGTATTTTCGGATTTCTTCGGTTTTGATCTACTTAACATTGTTATTTCTAAGTTTTGATGGTTCCATATTGTAGGGAATTTCATTCTGCCCCATTTTGACCTATGGAAGTCTGGATTTAGGCTTGGGATGAAGGATTTATGAAGCTTTAAAGAATGGAGTCCATGACTCTTCTTCTCGGATCAGTGGAGAAGAGGAACAGTGCAGCCGCATGGCAGAACTTGACCGCATGGACTTTCATGCGACAAGTTTTCTCAGCCGCATAAGCCATAGGCTCCTTGCCACTGCCGCATAAGATTTCCTTTTCGTAGCCGCATGAACTTTCGTTCTTTTCAGCCGCATAAATCATTCATCTCAGCCGCAGGGCAATGATGGCCGCATGACAATCTAGCCGCATGAACACCAGTCTCCCTAGCCGCATAAAGCCGTGGCAACTTCCAGCCGCATGAACCCGATCATCCGCAGCCGCATATGACCCGATCATCCCTTCGGCCGCATAAGCTTGGGAAATTCCCAGCCGCATAGGACTTCATGATTCCCAGCCGCATATGGCTTCGGAGCAACCCAGCCGCATGAAATCAATACCCGCAGCCGCATAAGCTTGACTATATTACAGCCGCATAGGCTTGCATACTCCCGCCGCATATGTGAATGATTCCCCGAGCCGCATGAGTGCGCGCTATTCCAGCCGCATAGGCCCCTTTCTTTCTGCTGCCGCATAAGCCTAAGTTTTTGCTGCCGCATTGCTTTCTAGCCGCATGAGCTTGTCACCAGTGCAGCCGCATAAGATCCAATATCTGGGCCGCATGTGCCCTACTACCCCTGGCCGCATGAGCTCAAATCCTTTAGCCGCATGGCTCCTTCCACAAGTCTTGTCCTCTTTATTATTATTATTATTATTATTATTATTATTATTATTGTTATTATTATTATTATTAGTATTATTGAAATATCACATTTATGCTTATGTCATGTAAATTCTGGCACATTTCCTGAACACGATAGTGGCCCACCGTGGCGCACTCTTGACTATTAAACCTGACATGTTATAATCGACATGTTGTTACGACAGCTAGCCTGACATGACAAATATGAATGACCTGGACACCGTGGGCGATTGTGTTTGTACAAATAAACCACTAATGTCTTGCATCATGTCTAGGATGGGATTCCTGAGTACCACGGTCAGGGATACCTACTGCAATTGACTAAGGCTAATAAACTAGAATAATTCAGTAGTCATGAAAAGATTTTCCAGCTACAGGCAATCCCGTTATCTGGGCGCATTAGTGGACTTGCAGCCTACCGACGAGTAGGGCGCATTTCCAGCACACAGTCATGTGGTGCACCCTTCATAAACGAACATTCGACCTGGATAACCTGGATGGTCTGTAGGGCTTATGGCTGTTGGGATAATCTCATTGTGTCTTGCTAGTAATTAGGCCTGTGATAATCCTAGTTAGTTAAAGTATCAAGTCGTACTCTTTGCTTGGCCGTGATTGATTGGATGGAGTCTAGCACAGCTTAGTCTTGTCTTGATCCTGTACAAGATTGTGACATAACATGATTACTTAGGCTTGCCTCAACAATAACGATCAGGGGTCCAGTTCTATTCAGGCGAAGGGTTACAACCCCGGTCCTTGTTTGGTTTAAGGGTTGTAACCTGGCTCCCGGAATAGTTCTGTGTCCTCTCTTCGTTTATTGTCGTATTGCACCCCTTGCCCTGCTCGTCATGTTTTGCCTTACTTCAATATCATGATTATTTATACTGACCTTAACAATAAAGACCAGGGGTCCAGCTCTATTCAGGCGAAGGGTTACAACCCCGGTCCTTGTTTGGTTTAAGGGTTGTAACTGGCTCCCGGAACAGTTCTGTGTCCTCTCTTCGTTTATTGTCTTATTACCTTACCAATAGTAGTTGAGACGGGTTTCTATTCAGGTGAAGGGTTCCAACTCCGGTCCTTGTTTGGTTTAAGGGTTGTGACCTGGCTACTTGAATGGTTTCTTCGTACTCAGCTTACTGTTGCTACCTCTATTATTATCAGTTCTTTATTTATCATCTTTAATATTCTATTATGATATGCTGGTTTTAGTTCCTAAGTGAAGCCTCCTTTGTGGCACTTGCTCTTCCTGAGGTCTGACCCAGCTGGTTTTGTATGGCCAGATTTCAGAGCAGCTCCAGAGGATCTATCGACTATCCAGCCCGATGGTGACCACCAGGTGTAACCAGGGCAACGAGTGGGTTATTTTTGGCTCTCCCACTTTATTGTAAAAATATTATTTTGAGACGTTTAGCCGACGAGCACATGTTTAGCACGATTGTACTTTACTTACTGTCTGCCTACGGACTGTAACATGATTGACAGATCCTAGAATTGATAATGTATGACTAAACTCTTGCTAGTCCTCATATTTTGTAATGACTAGCTTCATGATCAGCTGAATATGTAATGTTTGGGACGCCTTACTATTGTATATTTAGTGATCTTACATCTTGTGATATTATTTACTTGTTTGTGATTGAGACACTAGGCTCGTTCATGACCTTAAGAGACTGTTGGCTTGTAGTTAAACCCTCATGTATCTAGACAGCCGTGACCGTATAGCGAGGTGAGTTGCACTTCAATATACGTAGCTGGCTATGTCTGCCCCCGCTTTCCAGTATTCTGGTTCTAGGGCATGACATGGTTTAAGTGGTGGCCCATGCAGGTCTTGTAAATCAAGATATGTGAGGGTCTCAATCAGTACTCGCCCTTGATCTCTGCTCGTATCTTCTAAATCCCTGGAAAAAAAATCTTGACCTGATCACATGCTTGTATCGTTGATCTGTCTTGGTCCTTCCTTATTGTTCCCTATGTCGTCTTCTTCAGCGACATTATTCCTGGACCTGCCGATCAGCAAGGCAGAGCACCTTCCGTGGACCAGCAGCAACCCGGAGATTAAGTTCAGCATTCGGGAGTAGCCTCCAGAATCGTGCCTATTGGAGGAGAGCCACTAGTTCAGCCTGCGGAGCCTGATGATGGCACTTTGGTGGGTCTCATCAGGTTATTATTAGCTTTCCAGGATCGTCGAGGAGATGCCTTGCACCAGGCGGTTGCAGATGCTTTGACCAGAGGAGGTCATCAGGGTAACAGCGCGGCCAACAACTTCAAGCGCTTGAACCCTCCCTTCTTCGATGGTAGCGAAGATGCGATCGCTGCAGATGCTTGGTTTCATGACACAGAGGCGATTCTAGAGGCAGCAAAGATGCCCGAGAACGAGAAGGTGGCCGTGGTGCACCTGCAGTTATTAGATCTTGCCCGCCGCTGGTGGGTGTCGCAGGCCGTTAGATTAGTGGCACCCATTACTTGGGCAGTATTCAGGGAGAGATTCCAGACAAAGTATTTCGATGCTGTAGCTCGGTACGATCTACAGACGAGGTTCACCAATCTGAAGCAAATGGACAGAACGGTCGACGGATATGCGGCCGAGTTTTGCAGGCTCAGTCGGTTTGCTCCCACCTTGGTAGCGACCGAGTTCGATAGAGCCCAGCGGTTCCGGCAGGGGGTCCATCTCGAGATTTTATTAGCAGTTGAGCAGTTTGAGCATCGGACTTTTGATGCAGTGTTGAGAGCAGCCCGGAGGCATGAGTATACCTCCCAGAGGATCGTGGATAGGACCGGAGGTCGGAAGCGATCCCACAGTCAGATGAATCAGTCTTCAGCACCAGCCCCGGCGGCCAGGGCTTTGACCATTGGAGCTCCGAGGCGGGCGGCCTCAGTAACGTCGGTTCAGCATTCAACCCCGTCATACCCTCAACAGCAGAAGCAGAAGCACTCTTCCACAGTGGGATGTTCACACTGCAGGAAGCCAGGGCATGTGGTATCGGAGTGTCGCAGAGCACAGGGTTTGTGCTTGGTTTGTGGTGCCCCGGACCACAGGGTTAAAAACTGCCCGAACAGAGGGAGTTCATCATCAGCTTTCTCTAGTCCTTCAGTTAGAGGACCAATACCAGTCCAGCAGCAGCAGTACTCGTTGTCGAAGCTATTGCTGACGCAGGCCCAGGCATTCCAGCAGCAGAGACCACAGCAGTATGCCCAAGCCCAAGCCTTGATCCAGAGCAGGCAGAGAAATTTTTAGCAGAGGGGACCCGCACCCAGAGGGCATGGTCAAGTGTTGGCCTTGACCATGGGAGAAGAAGGAATTACACCAGGTGAGGTGGTGGCAGGTACTATTTTCGTCAACACCTTTCCAGCTTCAGTATTATTTGATTCTGGTGCCTCGCATTCATTTATGTCTGCACGATTCACGACACAGGTAGGACTGGAGCCCGAGTCATTATCAGTAAGGCTCAATATACTTACTGGTAATAGACTTGTGGGAGTAGATAGAGTATTTTCCTCGTGTCGGATCATAGTTAGCGGTAGAGAATTCTTCGCTAGATTGATAGAGTTCCCGATGGCCGATTATGATGTGGTCTTAGGGATGGATTGGTTGAGAGACCAGTATGCTAGGATAGACTGCCATATTGGCAGGGTTGTTTTTAGCATCCCAGGCGAGCCAGAGTTTTTCTTCTCCCGAGGCGAAGTTGAACCTTCTCCTCCAGTGCTGCAGATGGCAGTGGCAGTGGCAGCAGTGCAGTTACCCAGGATAGTTGAGGAGTTTCCAGATGTTTTCCCAGAAGAGCTTCCAGGGATGCCGCCAGAGCGGGAGATCGAGTTTACCATTGAATTGATTCCTGGGACAGCACTAGTGTCAGAGAGAGTCTACAGGATGGCGCCGTCAGAGCTAGAGATATTGTACAAGGTGATTGAAGAACTCAGAACCAAAAAATTCATTCGTGCTAGTGGATCGCCTTGGGGAGCCCCAATGCTTCTTGTGAAAAAGAAGGATGGTACGTCCAGATTATGTATTAATTATCGTACCTTGAACTCAGTGACAATCAAGAACAGATACCTTCTCCCGAGGATAGATGACTTGTTTGATCAACTCAAGGGGGCAGCAGTATTCTCGAAGATTGATTTGCGGTCAGGATACCATCAGATCAGAGTCAGAGAGCAGGACATCCCGAAGACAGCTTTCAGATCTAGATATGGGCATTGGGAGTTCCTTGTTATGCCCTTTGGAGCAACCAATACGCCGGCTGTATTCATGGACCTCATGATCGTATCTTCATGCTTTATTTGGATTAGTTCGTGATTGTGTTCCTGGACGACATCCTGTTCTACAGCAAGAGTGAGGTGGAGCATGAGCAGCATCTCAGAGTTATTCTTCAGACTCTCCGAGAGTAACCAGTTGTATGCCAAGTTTAGTAAATGCGAGTTCTGGCTCGATCGCATTTCGTACTTGGGTCACATCATCACCAGAGGAGGAGTAGAAGTGGATTCCCAGAAGATCGTGGATATCGAGACGTGGCCAGTGCCCAGCACAGTTGCAGAAGTTCGTAGCTTCCTTGGATTGGCCGGCTACTACCGACGATTTGTTTCGAACTTTGATCGAATTTCAGCGCCATTGACCCAGTTGACTCGCAAGGATGTGCAGTTTGCTTGGACAGCAGAATGTCAGAGTTCTTTTGAGAAGTTGAAGCGAGGCTTGATGACAGCACCCATTCTCACGCTGCCAGATGGAACCGGAGGATTCTCAGTATACTGTGACGCTTCCGACAGAGGTTTAGGATGTGTTTTGATGCAGCATGGAAAGGTAATAGCTTATGCGTCACGACAACTTTGTGATCATAAGAAAAATTACCCAACCCATGATTTGGAGCTGGCAGCAGTAGTGTTTGCACTTAAGTTGTGGAGGCACTACTTGTACGGAGATAGGGTGGAGATTTTTACCAACCACAAGAGCCTGAAGTATGTGTTCACTCAGAAGGATCTTAACATGCGTCAGAGGAGGTGGCTGGAGCTTCTTGGGGATTATGATGTCAACCTGCAGTATCATCCTAGGAAGGCCAACGTTGTAGCAGATGCATTGAGCAGGAGGGTCGGAGTTTATTTTCTGACAGCGTAACCAGAGCTGTTAGCAGATCTTCAGAAGATGGGTATTGAAGTTGTCCTTCCTACCAGTGTGGCATTGATGGCCAATATGCAGGTCCGGTCCACTATAATCGAGAGGATCCGGGTGGCGCAGTCAACAGATTCTAAGCTTCAGCGACTCAGAACAGAGTGTGAGGCAGGACGAAGACCAGAGTTATGCATCCATGAAGATGGTACACTTCGACATGGGAAGCGTCTTTGTGTACCCAGCGGAGATATCAGACAGGAGATCATGGCAGAGGCTCACAGTTCTCAGTATTCTATTCATCTCGGCGGTACGAAGATGTACCGTGATATCCGTCAGCACTTCTGGTGGAATGGCATGAAGAGAAAGATAGTCTGGTTTGTCTCTCGGTGTTTGGTTTGTCAACAAGTTAAAGCTAAACATCAGAGGCCAGCTGGACTTCTTCAGCCCTTGCCGATTCCAGAATGGAAGTGGGAGCATATAACCATGGATTTCGTGACTGGATTACCCAGATCCCCGGCTGGTAGAGATGCTATTTGGGTTATTATAGACAGGCTCACGAAGGTGGCTCACTTTCTTTCGTTCAGAGTCGATCAGCCGACAGCTCAGCTAGCAGAGATGTATCTTCGGCAGATTGTCAGATTCCACGGTGTACCAGTCAGTGTCACCTCGGACTGAGATTCAAGGTTCATGTCACACTTTTGGCGTAGCCTGCAAGAGAGTTTGGGAACTCACATCCAGTTCAGCTCCGCTTATCACCCGCAGACTAATGGTCAGTCAGAACGTACGATCCAGACTCTTGAAGATATGTTGAGATCTTGTACACTCGACTTCGGTGGTTCATGGGAAGATCACCTGCACCTGGTGGAGTTCTCGTACAACAACAGCTTCCAGGCCAGCATCCAGATGGCACCGTTCGAGACACTGTATGGTAGGAAGTGCAAATTCCCGCTAGCTTGGGATGATGTTGGAGAGAGACAGATGCTCGGTCCAGAAATGATTGCTCAGACGGTTGAGGTAGTCAGGAGAGTCATGGATCATCTTAGAGTTGCCCAAGATCGCCAGCGTCATTGGGCCGATTCTCATCGGCGCCCTCTTGAGTTTTCTGTCGACGACCATGTATTTCTGAGGATTTTGCCTAACCGTGGCATCATTCGTTTCGGCGTGCGGGGAAAGCTTAGTCCTAGGTATATAGGGCCATTTGACATTCTGGAGCGAGTAGGAGATGTGTCCTATCGTTTCACTCTTCCGCCGTCGTTAAGTGAGGTGCATGACGTATTCCATGTATCCCAACTACGACGGTATATCCCAGACCCGAGCCATATCCTTGATCATTCAGAATTGGATGTTGGTACCAAACTTTCGTATGAGGAGAGACCCGTGTCTATATTGGACCGGAGAGAGAAGATACTCAAGAACAAGACTATTAAGTTAGTCCGTGTTGCTTGGGGTCATCACTCTTTGGGTGAGTCAACATGGAAACGTGAGGATGATATCCGATCACGATATTCTGACCTGTTTGACTCGTAAGGTATAATGTCTTCCTTATGCCTTATGCTTTCAATTCCTCGCTTGAATGAATGACTGCATGATAGACTGCTTGTTATAGCTTGCCTGTGATTAGTATAGCTTGTCCTTGCATCTCTAGCCTCTTGATTAAATTCTGAGGACGTAATTCTTTTAAGGTGGGTAGAGTTGTAATGCCTATAGTTTGTATTACGTATTTTGGAATACGTGTACGTATCTTGACTCATATTACATATCTTCTGTCTTGATTCGGCTTGTTTGGGTTGGCTTGGTTCGGCTTGGGTTGCTTATTGGTTCATCATGAACCAAGGGGAGAACCCTTACCTACCACCACCATCCTCATTTATTAGCCCAACTCATTCTCTCTCTTCATTTACTTCTTCTTCTCCACCGTTACTTATTCACCTATCAGGGGGAGAGAGAGAGAGAGAGAGAGCTCTTAGGCAAGTACAACTTGCTTCACGGAGGAACCCAAATTTTATTGTTCTATTTTCTTCTCCACGAGATTCTAACACACTTTAATATTTAGCAATTCTAATTTTCATGGTTCAATTTGTGTAGATCTAAGTTTATTGTATTTTTGGATTTCTTGGGTCTTGATCTACTTAACATTGTTATTTCCAAGTTTTGATGGTTCCATGTTGTAGGGAATTTCATTCTGCCCCATTTTGACCTATAGAAGTATGGATTTAGGCTTGGGATGAAGGATTTATGAAGCTTTAAAGAATGAAGTCCATGACTCTTCTTCTCGGATCAGTGGAGAAGAGGAACAGTACAGCCGCATGACAGAACTTGACCGCATGGACTTCCATCCGACAAGTTTTCTCAGCTGCATAAGCTATAGGCTCCTTGCCACTGCCGTATAAGATTTTCTTTTTGTAGCCGCATGAACTTCCGTTCTTTTTGGCCGCATAAATCATTCATCTCAGCCGCAGGGCAATGATGGCCGCATGACAATCTAGCCGCATGAACACCAGCCTCCCAAGCCGCATAAAGCCGTGGCAACTTCCAGCCGCATGAACCCGATCATCTGCATTCGCATTTGACCCGATCATCCCTTCGACCGCATAAGCTTGGGCAATTTCCAGCCGCATAGGACTTCATGATTCCCAGTCGTATATGGCCTCGGAGCAACCCAGCCACATGAACTCAATACCCGCAGCCGCATAAGCTTGACTATATTACAGCCGCATAGGCTTGCATACTCCCGTCGAATATGCGAATGATTCCCCGAGCCGCATGAGTGCGCGCTATCCTAGCCGCATAGGCCCCTTCCTTTCCGTTGCCGCATAAGCCTAAGTTCCTGCTGCCGCATTGCTTTCTAGCCGCATGAGCTTGTCGCCAGTGCAGCCGCATAAGATCCAATATCTGGGCCGCATGAGCCCTACTACCCCTGGCCGCATGAGCTCAAATCCTTTAGCCGTATGGCTCCTTCCACAAGTCTTGTCCTCTTTATTTTTATTATTATTATTATTATTATTATTATTATTATTATTAAAATGTCATATTTATGCTTATGTCATATAAATTCTGGCACATTTCCTGAATACGATAGTGGCCCACCGTGGCGCACTCTTGACTATTAAACCTGACATGTTATAACCGACATGCTGTTACGACAGCTAGCCTGACATGACAAATATGAATGACCTGGAGACCGTGGACGATTGTGTTTGTACAAATAAACCACTAATGTCTTGCATCATGTCTAGGATGGAATCCCTGAGTACTACGGTCAGGGATACCTACTGTAATTGACTAAGGCTAATAAACTAGAATAATTCAGTAGTTATGAAGAGATTTCCCAGCTACAGGCAATCCCGTTATCTGGGCACATTAGTGGACTTGCAGCCTACCGACGAGTAGGACGCATTTCCAGCACACAGTCATGTGGTGCACCCTTCATAAACGGACATTCGACCTGGATAACCTGGATGGTCTGCAGGGCTTGTGGCTGTTGGGATAATCTCATTGCATCTTGCTAGTAATTAGGCCTGTGATAACCCTAGTTAGTTAAAGTATCAAGCCGTACTCTTTGCTTGGTCGTGATTGATTGGATGGAGTCTAGCACAGCTTAGTCTTGTCTTGATCCTGTACAAGATTGTGATATGACATGATTACTTAGGCTTGTCTCAACAATAATGATCAGGGGTCCAGTTCTATTCAGGCGAAGGGTTACAACCCCGGTCCTTGTTTGGTTTAAGGGTTGTAACTGGCTCCCGGAACAGTTCTGTGTCCTCTCTTCGTTTATTGTCGTATTGCATCCCTTGCCCTACTCGTCATGTTTTGCCTTACTTCAATATCATGATTATTTATACTGGCCTTAACAATAAAGATCAGGGGTCCAGTTCTATTTAGGCGAAAGGTTACAACCCCGATCCTTATTTGCTTTAAGGGTTGTAACCTGGCTCCCGGAACAGTTCTGTGTCCTCTCTTCGTTTATTGTCTTGTTACCTTACCAATAGTATTTGAGACGAGTTTCTATTCAGGTAAAGGGTTCCAACCCCGGTCCTTGTTTGGTTTAAGGGTTGTGACCTTGTTTGGTTTAAGGGTTGTGACCTTGCTACTTGAATGGTTTCCTGGTACTCAGCTTACTGTTGCTATCTCTATTATTATCAATTCTTTATTTATCATCTTTAATATTCTATTGTGATATGCTGGTTTTAGTTCCTAAGTGAAGCCTCCTTTGTGGTACTTGCTCTTTCTGGGGTCTGACCCAGCTGGTTTTGTATGGCCAGATTTCGGAGCAGCTCCAGAGGATCTACCGACTATCCAGCCCGATGGTGACCACCAGGCGTAACCAGGGCAACGAGTGGGTTATTTTTGGCTCTCCCACTTTATTGTAAAAATATTCTTTTGAGGCGTTTAGCCAACGAGCACATGTTTAGCTCGATTGTACTTTACTTACTGTCTGTCTACGGGCTGTAACATGATTGACAGATCCTAGGGTTGATCATGTATGACTAAACTCTTGCTAGTCCTCACATTTTGTAATGACTAGCTTCATGATCAGCTGAATATGTAATGTTTGGGACGCCTTACTATTGTATATTTAGTGATCTTACATCTTGTGACATTATTTACTTGTTTGTGATTGAGACACTAGGCTCGTTCATGACCTTAAGAGACTGTTGGCTTGTGGTTAAACCCTCATGTATCTAGACAGCCGTGACCATATAGCGAGGTGGGTTGCACTTCAATATACGTACCTGGCTATGTCTGCCCCCGCTCTCCAGTATTCTGGTTCTGGGGCGTGACACGCAGCCTTTAAACTTTCATAATTAAGACCCTTCTTCAAGACCATCTTGATCAGAGCCGCCAGGGTTTTATAGAATGTTTCTGTATGAATCTCAACTAGAAGATTCATTTCTGTATTCGAGCTTGGTGTGGCAGCAATGTCTACCAAGTCTCTCTTCTGAAGGCTAGGAGTGGATATTGTTGTTTCCTTGGTAGCAAGTTGAGTTAAAGCCATTATTGATACTGCTACCATGGCTAACTGATCCCCGGGAGCTTCAGAGACAATATCTTCAGCACTTTTATGGACTATTTCTCCAGTCGTTTCTGCAGCTGAAACTACTTGAGTTTCGGTGGCGGTAATTGTTGTGGGAGGAATGATGATCATTGTAACTGACTCCGGTTCAGACATTGTCTTCTCAGGAACTTGTGCTGGATCAGTAGCAATAACGGAGGATGCTATTACAACGTCTCCAGCTTCAGTTGATGAGTTGACCATATCTTAATCACCTTCATGGGCAACCGGCTCTTCAAGCTCTAGGAGTACTTCAGCTGTAATTGGTTCTTCTACAACTGTTTCTTCATTGAAGGCCGTTTCTTCTCTAGCAGCTGCTTCTTCATCTGCAGTTGGTTCTTCTACAGTTTGTTCTTCTTTTCTGTTTTTAGTAGGAGAAAGCAATTCTTGGCCCACTACAGGCTCTTCTGGTATCTCCATATATGGAGAGTCTTCTTCTTCTTCTTTTGAGGAAGAACTCTCTTCCTCAGATTTCATGTTTTCTTCATAAATAGCTTCTTGAGGAGGAGGAGGAGCCACAGGGTTTGCTACAGCGATGGCACCTACAAAGATTAAACAAAACAAGTTAAATTATACAAAATCATAATACATAATTTTGTATTGATTTTATAATTTATATTTACCTGGAGTAGGTACAGGACATGCCAAGAGCGAGTCATAGTCCTGATCCCAGTCATCATCGTCGAAGTCAAGAGCCGGTTCATCTGATGGGATGGGCTCTAGATCACTAGCACGAATCGTGGCAGTGTCCTCAATAGTTTGCACCTTCTGGGGAGAAGTCAAATGTGCAGAAATACTAAGGCGTCCAGGAGATAGAAACCCCATAGCTTCTGTTGTTGCTGCAGGCTGAGATGCTGAGGACCCTTCTCCAGGATGAACTGAAGAAGTTGCAATGTGTTGAGGCTCCTCGACAGGAGTTTCACTCCCTGGAGTAGCGGCTCTCTGTCTAGAAGGCCCTTTAATAGTGACCTTCTTCTTTTTCTCCTGAAGGATAACAGCTGTACTTGACTTACGCTTCCGGGTTTTGGAGATGATAATTGGTCCCGCAGTTGGTTCCCCAACTCCCGCAGGAATCACTTCCAGATACTCGTCTGGAACAGCAACATCATCGGGTATGTCCGATGGAACCCTGACTAGTTCTTCGACGTTCCCTTCCTTGGGCCATCGAAGACTCCCCTTCATATTGTAGCCATGCACGAAGGAGCGAATGGATGCATAAAAGCGAGCATACGTATGAAGTATTCGTAGCTCGGTTGTACTTGTAGCAGTTGATACCCAGAATCTAGCACCGGTACATCACTACCAAAATAACCAACCTTAGCGACGGCCACATCCGTCGCTCATCCGTCGGTAACATAAATTATCGACGAAATAGCGACGGATATTTGATGAAAATGGCCGTCGGGAAATACGTCGTCGCTAAAATTTGTCCGTCGCTAAGCCGTCGGACAAATGATTAACCGACGGACTAGCGACTGATTACCGACGGTTGCCTTTCAATGGTTTAGCGACGGATTAGCGACTTGTTCCCGTCGGTTTACATGCCATATAATATTAAAATATCCGTCGCTAAGCCGTCGTAAATAGGTCGGCAAAAGCGTATCAGAGAGGTTCCTGATACGCAAAATCAGTCGCTATTCCGTCGCCATTCCGTCGTTAACCTCGACGTTATAGCGACGGATTAGCGACGGGTAGGGCGTCGGCCTGGTTCTGGAAAGCTTCCATATTTCCAGAACCATGTCGACGGATAATGGGTCGCTAAGCCGTCGCTAGTCCGTCGTCATCCTCGACAGATTAGCGACGGATTAGCGACCCACTATCCGTCGCTAAGTCTCTGGAAACCTACCATATTTCCAGAACCATGTCGACGGATTTGCCGTCGCTAGGTAGTCGATATTCCGTCGCTAATATTCCAGTTAGCGACGGAAGTTCCGTCGCTAGTTCGTCGCTAGCTCGTCGCTACCTGCAAATTTATTTCAACCAGTTAGCGACGGATTCGCCGTCGCTAGGTAGTCGCTAGGTGGTCGCTAACTGCAAAATATTTATATCACCCAGTTAGCGACGGATATTCCGTCGCTCGTCCGTCGGTAACTGCAAATATTTATATAACCCAGTTAGCGACGGATTTGCTGTCGCTAGTTAGTCGCTCATCGGTCGCTAAAAGATATATCCGTCGCTAGTTAGTCGCTAGTCCGTCGCTAAATACAACATTAATTAAAAAAAATTACAGAAACATTCTATTTCCTTTTCGTAAATATTACACATATTCATAATATCCAATATCCAAACATCCATGTACGATCAACAAATATCCAAATATCCAAATTCATAATATCCAATATCAAACAGAAATATCCAAACATCTATGTACAAATATCCAAACACAAATACACAAATTCATAATATCCAAACATTCATGTACGCTTCCAAATTATCCAGAATTCAAAATCCAAAAACAGTACAAATATCCAAAAACAGTACAAATATCATTGAGATGGATCGCGTCGTCGTCTCGGCGCCGCCTCGGCTCTGCGGATGTACTCTTCCACCATGTACGCCGGCACCTGGGACAACACATGCTCTGGAAGCGTGCGGAGCTGCTCTGGCGACATCAAGTCCATGAGCCCAATGAGCGCAGTATCCGGTACCAGGCGGACCTCGGCAGAACGGTCAAATGAATAACGTCCAGGGTCGGAAGGACCGACAACCGCACTAGAAGTACCGGGAGCAGACGGATCTGGACCGGGAGCAGAAGAAGGACGCGGAAGGCGCTCCAGTACATCCGACATTAGACTCCGCATTTCCGACATATCGGAGGTGAGAGTCGCAAGCTGCGCCCTCATATCGTCCGACGGGGGCGCGGGAGGAGGCGGGGGCGGTGGATATCTCGAAGTCGCGCCCTGCAACGACGCCGCCATGGAACCTACGCCGTAGACGCGCCCTTTATTAAAGCCGCCGGCAGACTCTACGAACACGTCGTCGTAGCGAGCGGCCATAGAAGAGGGCGTCTGGGTGGGCGTCGTTTCGCCGACAACCTCGGCAGGGGGCTCAATCTGACTAAGGGCCTCACGATATGCAGCCTATCCAATGAATGTGTTTATACTATAAGTTTTCCTAAGTTATAATCTAAATCCTATGTTTCCCTAAGTTATAATTTGAATCCTACGTTCACCTAATTAAGTTAACAATAATTATATTTCTAATATAAATCTCATAAACGTAATTACTTACATCAGTCGCCTGGGCCCTCGCGTCGACGAAGCTTCCGTCTGCCCGCCTCTTGTGTGTATGCAGGAATACATCGTAGGCGGTGACCGACTCCGGCTCTCTCCTCTCCTTTACCGCCCGTTGTGCCTGCATACGAAATATACGTCGAATTTAATTAACTACGTATATTAATAGTACCAAATTTAATAGTGAAATGAATTTGCGGTATCTCACCAAATCTGCACGCGTCGCTGCGTGGGGCTTTGAACCTCCCGTATGCAGACCAGCGGCCTGTCTGCTCGCCTTCGCTTTCTCTGATTTCTCCCTGTACTGAGCAGTATTCATCTTATCCAACATCTGCTCGTAGTACTCCTCCCGGAGCCACTTCTTCCTCGAATGCGCCGTACGAACGTCGTACACCGCATCCCGTATCTTCTTTCCGGCGGTGGCTTTGTAGGCCTTGCGAATCAACTCCTCGCGATAGGGGGGCCACCAGAACGTCGTCTGACATACAAATTAAATTATCACGTAATTAAAAAATTAGTGGATTAAAGAATAATTAATAATTAACCAAAAGATATATATATACCTTCATCTCCTCGAGCCAGACGTACTGCATGTTCTGAGGCACCTCAGAAAAATTGAGGTAGGGGCCATGGTAGTTTTCTCGGATAATTTGCCCGAGTATCCGGGCAGCATCATACGGGAAAAACCTACAAAGAAGCAAAAACTGGATTATTAACTTGAATAAATGAAACAAATTTAATAAATTAACTTAAATTTACTTACGTATCACCCGCGGGCCATAGCTCTCGTCGGTTCTCGCCTATCGGCCTCTCTGGAGGCGTCGGAGGATCCGCAGGTCTGCGGATGTACTCACCGGTAGCAGGATGAAGCTGAATCCGGGGGTACTCCGAAGCCCACCCTGCAGTAACTGATGGTGTACCCGCTGGTGCATCCGGGGGCGGAACGGATCCGCTAGCGGATGGAGTCTCAGGCCTCGATGAAGATGAAGGTAGCGCAGAGATAGATCGACGGCGGGAAGAGTCTGTGGCCGGGCTCTCCAGGTCGGGATCGGAGGACTCTATATCCGGGGAATGTGGAAGGCGACCACGACCGCTACCACCACGACCGCTACCACCACGTCCACGGCCAGTGCCGCTACCACCACGCCCACCACGGCCAGTACCGCCACCACCAGCACCACCACGGCCACGGCCACTGCCGCTACCAGCAGCACGAGTGGTAGTGACCATGACCTGTAAATAGAACACATAAATATAATTAACAATATAGAAGTATAAATGAATATAAAACTGAACTAAAATATATATACCAGCAGCAGGGCGGCGAGTGCCGTCAAGACAATGAGAACTAAGAGTGCCATCTGTAAAAAGAAAATCATACAATAAGTAGATGATCGAACGACAAAAACATAAACTGAAATAAGAATGTGTCCGTCTAAACTGAATTCACTAAGTTAGTTGTAAGTGCTTCTAATATATACCGATATTTAATCTAATCATCGTTATCGTCCTCGTCCTCATCGCCATCATCATCGTTCTCATCCTCATTCTCATCGTCGACTTCATCTATATCATCATCCTCATCGTCGACTTCATCTGTATCATCATCCTCATCCTCTTCTTCTTCTTCTTCTTCTTCTTCTTCTTCTTCTTCTTCTTCTTCTTCTTCTACTTCTTCTTCAGGCTCAATACTTGGGACAAGACGCCTCTTTCTCCCCTGGTTGACAGCTAAGTCTTGTATATCAACCTCTTCCTCCCCTCTATTTTCCTCAGCATGAGGTATATCGACATCTTCCACGTCCATGGTATCCGACTGTTGTCCCATGTATTGGGGCTTCTCGATCTGGTCCTCTTGGTATGCTGGGTCTCCAACGTTGAATGTATTTCTAGATTTAATCTTGCATACTGCCCACCAGTCAAATCAATCTCTACGACGCCTTGGGTAGCTTGTATAGTAGACTTGAACAGCCTGACTTGCTATCGCAAACGTGTCGGACCCTCTATACCTCCTGCGATGATTTATATCGACGAATCCAAATTGTTTATCGATTCTCCAACCGATATTTGGTCTCGTATCGAACCACTCACATTTGAACATCACAATATGCATATCATATGGGGCACTATATTGTAAATCTACAATCTCCCGAAGCACTCCATAATAGTCAAAGTCCGGCTCGTCGTCATAGATGGTGCCTCTTATGCAAACACCAAAATTCTTGGTATCGAAGCCGTCATTGAGAAATTCGGCATTTATAGCATGCTGAGTTGACTTAAACTTGAAGCCATTAACGACATAGCCTGACAAAGTCTTTGCATGCTTCTTCGGTCCCAATGCCAAATAACGAATGCTCTCATTTATGAGTGTTGTTTCAGGCAATAAAACCTGTTAACATGTATTGATAATTTAAATATTTTAGCTGCATATATTTTAATGGTAGTCGCATAACATATTATCTCAGTTACTTACGTATTTACGAAACCAGGACGGAAAGGTACAATCAACCTCTCCTTGAAGTCCCTCATCTGTAATATATGGTGTCCTCATTTTGACTTCACCTCTAAATACACTGTTAGAGAGAATAAAAATAAGTGTAGTCACTTAATTCACCAAATTAGAGATTATAACGAGGCGTAGTCACTTACTTCTCCAAATCTCTCACTTCTTGTATGTCACAATTTAACAAGACATATCGGTGAGCGGTATCATACTCATCGTCGGTCAACCACCGTTTCTTACTAGCCCCAATAGGCTTGTCCCTTAAATTGAATATACCTCCATCCTCAACGTCTTCTTCATTCCTTTGAGGTCTATTTCGATTTGTCTCGACATGAGTATCGAAATAAATGGAGCAGAAATTTGACACCTCCTCGATAAGATATGATTCGCATATCGAAGCCTCTATATGAGCCTTGCTGCCAACTTTCTTCTTTAGATGGTGTAGGTACCTAAAGAGACAAATTATCTTGAGAATTAACAATGAATTGTAAAATCCACTTAAATTTCACTTAAATTATATCGATTTTTATTTACCTTTCAAAGGGGTACATCCATCGATAATGAACAGATGCACCGACACGGGCTTCGTATGCTAGATGAATCGGTAGATGCTCCATGCTGTCGAAAAAGCCCGGTGGAAATATTTTCTCTAACTTGCAGATTGTTAAGACAATCTTCTCCTCAAGTTGTACCATATGTTGCACCGTCAGCTTAGTTGAACAGATATCCCTGAAGAATGTAGACAGCTCGGCCAACGGAACCCATACAGCAGAAGGTAACAACTCTCTCAAAGCAATGGGCAGTAATCTTTCCATAAACACGTGGCAGTCGTGACTCTTCATTCCCGTTAGCTTGCGTTCATTGAGATCAACGCATCTAGACAAATTCGAAACATAGCCGTCGGGAAATCTTAAATTAGATATCCACTTGCAGATTATTAATCTATCTTCCTTGCTCAATGTGTATGGCGCTATAGGCTTACTTAATTGTCCACCAGCACCCCTTTGTATCAAGTTCAGATGAGGACGCTTGTATATCTCGGCTATGTCTTGTCTTGCTTTTGGATTGTCCTTCGTCTTTCCTTTAATATCCATGACGGTATTGAAGACATTATCGAACACGTTCTTTTCGATATGCATGACATCAAGATTATGTCTTATAAGATTATCTTTCCAATAAGGCAAGTCCCAGAAGATACTCCGTTTGGTCCAGTTATGGCTTTGTCCGAACCCCTCGACACGATGGTTCGATGGATCTTCCATTGCGGTGGGCAATTCCTTTACAGCTTCCCAAATATCGTATCCCGAAAATCTGGCAGGAGGTTGAGAAAATTCTTGTTTTCCATATCTGAACGCGTCCTTATTCTTTCTCCAAGGATGGGTCGCGGGCAGAAATTGACGGTGACAGTCAAAGAAAGAAGTTTTTCCTCCATGCCTAAGGCGGAACGCCTTACTATTTTCCATGCATATCGGACAAGACATGTTGCCGTGCGTACTCCATCCCGACAGCATACCGTATGCTGGAAAATCATTGATTGTCCACATGAGTGAAGCTCTCATCTGAAAGTTCTGTTTCCTGGAAATATCATAGGTCGTGACGCCGATCTCCCACAGCTGTTTCAGCTCATCCACCAACGGCTGTAAATATATATCGATGTTCTTCGTCGGATTTTTAGGACCGGGTATGATAGCTGTCAGAAACATATAAGGAGTCTTCATACACATCCATGGTGGCAGATTGTAAGGGGTAAGAATGACCGGCCAGCATGAGTACTGAGATCCCGACTGTCCGAAAGGGGCGAAGCCATCAGCACATAGCGCCAGGCGTACATTTCTAGGCTCTGCAGTAAAATCTGGATGACACAAATCAAAATGTTTCCACGCCTCTCCATCCGAAGGATGTGACAATTCTTCTTCGTCCTTTATGCGTTCTTCGCTGTGCCACGTCATGTGTTCTGCTATATTTAGAGACATATACATCCTCTGCAAGCGCTTCGTGATCGACAAGTAATGCATATACTTGTAAGGACGTCGTTTTCTAGTCGACTTTCCTTTTCCCTGTACTGGCTTGTAACGATCCGCATTACAGAAGCTGCAACTTTCTGATACGCAATTCTCTTTGTAGTACAACATGCATCCGTTGCGACAACAATCTATCTTCTCGTACCCCAGTCCCAGTTGTCGGACCATCATCTTTGACTTGTAGAAGTTTTTTGGTAGCTCTTTTGATTCCTTCGGTAACACCTCCTTGATTACTTCTGTGATCCGATTATAGCAAGCTTGTGGCAAGTTAAAATCAGACTTTATGTTCAACAACCGCATCGTCACTGACAGTGCGGAATGAGTCTCACAACCAGGATATAGAGAAGTATCTGTGTCCTGAAACATGTCATAGAACTCCTTCGCCTCGGGATTAGGATCCTCCGGATCAAAATTAGGCCCTGCCGCATCATACACCATATCTCGTGCAAGGTTCTGCAGATCTCCATAATCAACAGAGCATCCGTGGTCTTCGATGACATCCGTTGCAGCATTATCATCAAAAGCATAAGTAGCAGCTTCCGCAGCCTGTCTTTCCGAATATAGTTCACCTTGCGATGACCACAGGCCGTAATTACGTACGAAACCCTTACGGGTCAAATGATCTCTCACAGTCACCACTTCTTCGTAACGTCTATTGTGACATTTAACACATGGACACTTAATTTTGTTACCGTCCATGTACTGAGCTTTGCTCATTGCATAATTAAGAAATACTTCCACGCCTGCCTGAAAATCGTCACTTACACCAATTCTACTCTCGTGTTGCCGTTTGTACATCCATGTACGATCAACAAAATAACGACTCATCCTCAATTTGGATGTGAAAATCTGTATCGTAAGACAAACTAAACATAAGAATAGCCCGATACCGATACTCATAAATTTGGATTAGGGTTAGGATGTTAGATATAAGTGAACTAGGTGATGTAGAGTACAATATAGAGAACTGTGAATGGACTGAAAGTTGCACATGAGAAGGTTCAATGAAGGGCCCATAAATGGGTTCACATGATAAGTTAGTAAGAATCCACATCACTATACATACTCCCCCGTCTCAGGAGTGTGTCTGGCTCCTATTTAGAACAGCACAGGTCACAACATGTCCAGAATAGCAAAACAGAGCTCTACAATGTATATCGGTATCGGACTATTCCTACGAGTATTGGTATCGGCGATATCAATACTCGTGTGAATAGGAGATTGTAATATAAGTCTAAGCTATCTAGCTAACATGTATACTTGCATTTACATTGTATCATAACTTGTATCTAGTTACCTTGCTAATCATGTATATACTCTTAACATATATGTGAAGACACTATACTAACATGTATTTAAATCAAGGTTCAAAGTATCGGTATCGGACTATATATTCCTACGAGTATTGGCATCGGCGATATCAATACTCGTGTGAATAGGAGATTGCAATATAAGTCTAAGCTATCTAGCTAACATGTATACTTGCATTTACATTGTATCATAACTTGTATCTAGTTACCTTGCTAATCATGTATATACTCTTAACATATATGTGAAGACACTATACTAACATGTATTTAAATCAAGGTTCAAAGTATCGGTATCGGACTATATATTCCTACGAGTATTGGCATCGGCGATATCAATACTCGTGTGAATAGGAGATTGCAATATAAGTCTAAGCTATCTAGCTAACATGTATACTTGCATTTACATTGTATCATAACTTGTATCTAGTTACCTTGCTAATCATGTATATACTCTTAACATATATGTGAAGATACTATACTAACATGTATTTAAATCAAGGTTCAAAGTATCGGTATCGGAATCGGTATCGGACTATATATTCCTACGAGTATTGGCATCGGCGATATCAATACTCGTGTGAATAGGAGATTGCAATATAAGTCTAAGCTATCTAGCTAACATGTATACTTGCATTTACATTGTATCATAACTTGTATCTAGTTACCTTGCAATATAAGTCTAAGCAATCTAGTATTGGTATCGGCGATATCGGTAGTATCGGCGGTATCGGATCGAAGTATCGGATTTTTTTGGTATTGGAAAACAAATAATTATTAATAAATTATTTACATTTAAAAACATATAATTTATACATTTAGGCATAATTTTAAGTGTTTTAAGTATTATTTCTTAGTAGTTTTGAAATTAAATGAAATTAAATTAAATGAAATAGTATTATTTCTTAGGATCGGGACATGCCAAACCGTATCCGTATCGGGGAATGCAACCCATTCCCCACCCCCCCGACCCCCCTGCCCCCATTCAACACCCCCCCCGACCCCCCTGCCCTCTCCATTACCCACCCCCCCGACCCTCCTGCCCCCATTCCCCACCCCCCCGACCCCCCTGCCCTCTCCACCCCCCACCCCCCGCCCCCCGACCCCCCTGCCCCCATTCCCGACCCCCCCCGACCCCCCTGCCCCCATTCAACACCCCCCCGACCCCCCTGCCCTCTACACCCCCACCCCCCGACCCCCCTGCCCCCATTCCCCACCCCCCCCGACCCCCCGACCCTCATTCCCCACCCCCCCCACCCCCTGCCCCCATTCCCCACACCCCCCCCCCGACCCCCTGACCCCATTCACCACCCCCCCCCCCCGCCCTCTCCACCCCCCGCGAAGCCGACCCCCCCCACTCCCCCCCCCCTCCGGCCCCAAAACCCAAAATTAGAGAAAGAGAGAGAGAGAGAGAGATACCTGGTAGAGAGAGAGAGAGCCGCGAGAGAGAGAGAGAGAGCCGCGCGCGAGAGAGAGAGAGCCGCGAGAGAGAGAGAGAGTTTTGGGGGGAATGAAAAATTCCCCCCCGTCGGTTCAATTTAAGTTAGGGCACAGAACCTAGCGACGGAATAGCGACGGAATAAATTAGTCGCTAAACCGTCGCCAATTAAAAGGTGTTTTCCGACGGATATATCCGTCGCCAGTTAGTCGCTAAAGTTCCCGCCAATGTTTTAAAGATTTTGCCGCCAACATTTGCGACGAATAAGCGACGAAAAAGAATCCGTCGCTAACGTTCGTCGACTTAGCGACGGAAACCCGACAAATTTTTACATTTAAAATTGGAAAAAATTATGTTATGTTGTCTGTCGCTAATCCGTCGCTAAGATGTCGGAAACTGGTCGCTATTAGCGACGGAATCCGTCCGTCGCTAAACTTCCGTCGGTAAAGTGGGGTATTTTAGTAGTGCATGCAGTGCTAAAGTACCTCCATGCTCTTGCACCATCAATTAACTTCCCATAATGGTAGAAGCTGGTGGAGGGATTACCAACGTGAAGTTGGTCATATCCAAACTGACGAGCGAACCGACTGGGCAGATACGGCTCGAACACACAGTTGTCTTCATTCATATACATCAGATGTGAGGGTCTGATGTACATTAGCCATTTAAAAACTGGAACAGGTAATGAAGTCCTCCCTTTCCCTCTATCTTCAAATTGTACACCGAGGCAGTCGGCTGGAACTTGTGCTCTTGTGTAGAAAAAATTCCATCCATGAGAATAGTTTAGTACTGCTCGGGTGTCTGCCACTATAGTTGCAGTCCACGTGGCTTTATTGAATTTCTGGAGGAAGACCTCCGCATTATCTCCAGGGCCTGGTGTCACGACCTGCTCCCGAATAATCGGATACGAGTCGGACACGCCCAGCCTTCGTCGATGGACACGACGAAGTAAGTTGTACAATACTAAGGAAAACTCCAAGATATAAGAAATATAAACCACCACAGCTGCTATACATGTTCCCAGAATCACCACAATCCGCAAGTTAATTATACAATATCATTCGGAGACAAATCCGGTAACATGAATAAAATTATACAATCCTAGAATCCTCAATACAATACATGATAAAATTCTCTAAAAATAAATCTAAGAAAAGACCTAACTATAACTCTAAAATTCTAAGTCCATCCTGAGGTACAACTCTATCCTGGCTTCGGGCTCTGGCCCATGAAGAAGATACAACATCCCCAAGTAAACCTGCAACGATCCTGTCAGGAAAAGAGCAAAGTACAACCCCGACAAGAAACTCTAAACAATGTAAACTGAAGTGCATAAAAAAGAATCACAATATGAAATATGATACAAGACAGGAATATAAAACTGTGGTACAGGAATAACAATGAAACTATAGTACCAGATCCAGAAACAATGAAACTATTCTATCAGTGTAACATGCATTTGAAACAACTATCAGAGTATATGACCGGCTGGGTAAACAGTGAACAGTGAACAATGAACAATGGTACGGCTTAGAGTCTCACGTGCACGGTGTGAGACCTAAGCTGTTAGTCAATACCTAACTAAAATATGATTGGTCACATATCTGTAGTATTTCCCCACCCCAATGTGCAAGTAAGAACAATGAACTATGAACGATGAACAATGAACGATGAACGATGAACAGTGAACAATGAACAATCGTGTGTACAACGTGTCAACATGAGAACATGAAGCAAGACAGAAAATACAGAGTAAAGAGTTCTAGCCGGTGTACTTGCCTTGGCTCCGGTGATCGAGAAAGGGTAGTAAAGCTGGTGTCCTCCTGTTATGAATTACAATATTTAAATTAACAATATTTATAGATAATTCTAGTCTACAAAATCACTACAACCAACTCGGTTTAAATGCTAACTTATCACTACCAAAATAAGTCATATCAGCGACGTATTTAGCGACTCCATGAAATTTTGTCGCTAATTTTTGGGGTTTTAGCGACGTTAATATAAGACGTCGCTATTTGTCGCCAACAGCGACTAATAGCGACGTCTAGTGGCTACATTTTGTTAAATGGGAACCTGCATCGCAAGTCCGTCGGTACCCGTCGCTGATATAGCGACGTGTAGCGACGCATTTTAAGCGGCGTCGCCGTTTATTATATATCAGTGACGTTTAGTGACGTCCTATAAGGACGTCGCTAATCATTTCATATAGCCAGCGAGGGTTTCCTTTTCGATCATTCACAATTTTTTCCCCTCCAATTTTGGGCGCGCTCCTCCTCCGCGACGCTCCTCCGGCGATTTTCCTCCTCCGGCCTCCTCCTCCGCGACGCTCCTCCGGCGATCTCCCTCCTCCGGCCTCCTTCTTCTCCCCCTCCTCCTTCCTCAGGTAGCTCCTCCTTCTCCTCCTCCTCCTTCCTCAGGTAGCTCCTCTCCAGTTTCTCCTCATTTTCTAGCTCTCTCTCTCTCGCTTCTAGTTCGTGTCCACGAGAGCGTTGACTCGCTGCGGGGGACACGAGACTGACAGTGGACTCGCTGCGGGGGACACGAGAGCGTGGACTCGCTTCTAGTTCGTGTGACACCTATTTTGTTGGTTTGGACACGTCGTGTCCCACTGTGTGGACACGAGACTCACAGTATGATACCTATATACTGATACTGGGAGTTTTTTTTGGGCATATCAACTGTCAATTTGATGTTTTGCTTGGATTCGAATTCTAATTTAGGGTTCGAGCCCTATTTACTGATACTGGAAGTTTTTTGGGCATTTTCAGGATTTTAATATGATGAATAAATTGACTAATAATTATTATCGAGCCCTATAAAATTTTAGCTATGTCACGAAAGATGGATACTAATCCTGTGAATGAGTTTTCTCCTAAGTATTCTCGACAGTTGAGTATGATTTAGCTCACTGACATTACTGAAATATGGAATAATTAGACTTTCTGTTCAGTACCCTTTGACTGAATTAAGTTGACCTGAATACCATATTTTAAATCCTAAATCTACGGTACGACATCGTGATCAGGACATAGTCCCTGCAGCCATTCGACTGGCGAGGCAGAAACTATGTAGCCGTGGATAAAGTTGACTGTCCTCCGACCCTCATCTCTCGGCAATGATGATACGACAACCTATCACTATATCTTATATAGTAGTAGATGATGTCTTAGTATTACATTATGTGAGTTCATCTTGATTCTGTTACATTCTTCAGATACTACATACGATAAGCACATATACTACACCATATGTACAGAACATAGATGATTCACACTAATGTATGCTAGAATGAATTTTAGGGTTGTGTTCTGAGCCATCCGTTCTGCTACTTGGCAAAAAATCAAATTTATTGTACTTTATCTGCTTTCGAAAATGTACTCAAATTACATGATGGTTCCTTTAGTTAGCTTGCTTATGTTACAATTATATTAGCTTGCTTACCAGATGGCACCCATGACCCGAGGAGGGGCACGTCGTTTGAGGGAAACAGTGAATGCTAAGGTGGCTCCTCCTACAGTTAAGGAGGAAGTGGCACCAGTTGCTAGTGAGACCGGGAGTTCTATTCATCCAGCACCGGTAGCTAGTGAGACCGGGAGTTCTATTTGTGCAACACTTGCAAGGGACGACATCTCTCATCACGCCAAAAATCTCGCTTTTTCGAGGTGGTTGCGAGATCGTATCACTGAGCGTTTACGTGAGCAGCGTGGTTCTCATTAGCTATTAGTACTTATTTGTATTAGACTATTTGTATTAGGTTGTTTTTGTATTAGACTATTTGTATTGGACTACATATATGAATTAGTACTATGTCAATCTCTGGATTGTATTGGTACTACGACCCTCATCCCTCGGCAATGATGATACGTCCTACTCAGATGGATCTGCAGAGTATCCTATCCGGTTGGGTTGTGTTCCGAGCCATCCGTTCTCACACTTAAAATACATATTAATTAGAACTGTATTTTGTATTTTTGGGGAAACCAGAGATTTGATTCTGTATTTTGTATTTTGGTTTCTGTATTTTGGCTCCAGCTCCATTTGCATTAATCTACGGTACGACATGGTCCCTGCAGCCATTCGACTGGCGAGGCAGAAACTATGTAGCCGTAGATAAAGTTGACTGTCCTCCGACCCTCATCCCTCGGCAATGATGATACGACAACCAATCACTATATCTTATATAGTAGTAGATGATGTTTTAGTATTACATTATGTGAGTTCATCTTGATTCTGTTATATCCTTCAGATACTAGATACGATAAGAACATATACTACACCATATGTACAGAACATAGATGATTCATACTAATGTATGCTAGAATGAATTTTGGGTTGTGTTCTGAGCCATCCTTCATCTGCCACCTTCCCTGAGCCATCCTTCATCTCTCATTTCCCTCCGGGTCCACTCTACTCCCAATCTCTTCCTCTTTATACACGGATCTACAGAATCAATGCCATCCGAGGAAGGCAAAACTGAATCAGTATTGTCTTCCGGATCGTCCTTATCAAGGCATAACGGGCTGCTCAGCATGCCCAGCTTTTTCAACTTCTCGCTGGCTGCAGAGTCGAAATGGGAACGGGTCCTCTTTGTCGGCCCGGAGCTCTGACTTGCACTCGTCGCCTCGCTACCGGTTTCCTCTCCTCCTCTGATGCGGGTCATAAGAAAAAAAATTTCGTACCTCTTCTTCACATAAACATCATTGTCGTCTTGTACTCGAGCCTCCTCGTCTGTGACGCTATCCAACTTCTCGGTGCCTACATTGTCACTCGAATTTTCCCTTCGACTCGTATCGTCCTCTTATTCGCCTATCTTTTCGCTCCCTGTCTTGCAATCATCTGCTATCACCGCCGTCACATTCGACTCCTTCTCCGATGACTCCGAGGAGGAGGAGGAAGACTCGGAGAAGGAGTCGAATGAGTCGACGGTGATAGCAGATGATTGCAAGACAGTGAGCAAAAAGACAGGCGAATAAGAGGACGATACGAGTCGAAGGGGAGATTCGAGTGACAATGTAGGCACCGAGAAGTTGGATAGGGTCACAGACGATGAGGCTCGAGTACAAGGCGGCAATGATGTTTATGTGAAGAAGAGGTACGAAATTTCTTTTCTTATGACCCGCGTCAGAGGAGGAGAGAAAACCGGTAGCGAGGCGACGAGTGCGAGTCAGAGCTCCGGGCCGGCAAAGAGGACCCGTTCCCATTTTGACTCTGCAGCCAGCGAGAAGTTGAAGAAGCTGGACACGCTGAGCAGCCCGTTATGCCTTGATGAGGACGATCCGGAAGACAATGCTGATTCAGTTTTGCCTTCCTTGGATGGCATTGATTCTGTAGAGCCGGGGGAAGTGGCTCCTCATCGGCAATGATGATACGACAACCTATCACTATATCTTATATAGTAGTAGATGACGTTTTATTATTATATTATGTGAGTTCATCTTGATTCTGTTACATTCTTCAGATACTACATTCGATAAGAACATATACTACACCATATGTACAGAACATAGATGATTCACACTAATGTATGCTAGAATGAATTTTGGGTTGTATTCTGAGCCATCCGTTCTGATCAAGTATCTTCCTTCTCCTCTCCTCCACCATGGCTCTGAACCCATCTGCTCCTCCCTACTTCCCTTTTTCTTATTTGACTCTCTCAGCCGCATATGATATCCAGCTCAAGTGTAGAGTCGGGGGAGAAGAAGTGGACAGGAAGAGGAGGGGGAAGCAGCACAGCCGACGGCATGACCCGGAGGAAGTACAGATGTTTTCTTCAAATCCGTAGGAGAACTATATGGATATATCTTTTCACAATATGTCATCTTGTCAAAGACCCTTAATGTGACAACCATGTTACCGCGGTGTCGGAAGACTAACATGTCATAATTTTCTAAGCCGTGTGTTTTGACATAATCCTCCCAACTCTTTCCTCCTATGTAGTAATCTTGCATTATTACATAGAACTGAAATCCGGTTGGAGGATTATGTCAAAACACACGGCTTAAAAAATTATGACATGTTAGTCTTCCGACACCGCGGTAACATGGATGTCACATTAAGGGTCTTTGACAAGGTGATATGTTGTGAAAAGATATATCCTTATAGTTCTCCAACGTATGTTGAAGAAAACCTCTGTACTTCCTCCGGGTCATGCCGTCGGCTGTGCTGCTTCCCCCTCCTCTTCCTGTCCACTTTTTCTCCCCCGACTCTACACTTGAGCTAGATATCATATGTGGCTGAGAGAGTCAAATAAGAAGAAAGGAAGTAGGGAGGAGCAGATGGGTTCAGAGCTATGGTGGAGGAGAGGAGAAGGAAAATGCTTGATCAAAACTTGAGGTGGAAAAGTTGTGACGTTGATAGCGTGAGAGAGGGAGAGGGTGGAAAAGTTCTTCTCTCCCGACTCTACACTCGAGGTGGATATCATATTTTGGTTTCTGTATTTTGGCTCCAGCTCCATTTGCATTAATCTACGGTACGACATGGTGATCAGGACATAGTCCCTGCAGCCATTCGACTGGCGAGGCAGAAACTATGTAGCCGTAGATAAAGTTGACTGTCCTCCGACCCTCATCCCTCGACAATGATGATACGACAACCTATCACTATATCTTATATATATAGTAGTAGATGATGTCTTAGTATTACATTATGTGAGTTCATCTTGATTCTATTACATTCTTTAGATACTACATACGATAAGAATATATACTACACCATATGTACAGAACATAGATGATTCACACTAATGTATACTAGAATGAATTTTAGGTTGTGTTCTGAGCCATTCGTTCCCATACTTGGCAATTAAGTTGTGGACCATTATGTTTGACATTGTTGTTACAAATTTTCATATATCTGTGTTGATTGATGAGATTGTGTTTCAAACGTGTTCGTGATTGTGTGTATCTGTGTTGTTTGATACTGTGTTCGTGATACACACCGTTGTTGCTGTAACAAATGGTGTAGGGGATGCTGCAAATGCTGCAGGGGATGTTGCAAATGCTGCAGGGAATGCTACAAATGCTGTATTTTTTTTTAATTTTTTTTCAATATTAGCGACGTTCAGCGACGATTTGCGACGTTCAACGACGAAAATAACGTCGCTAAGTAAGTACCCCAACGTTGCTAACTGTGATGAATACCGTCGCTGATCGTCACTAAACGTCGGTACTGTAGCGACGTAGAAAAGTCGCAGAATGTTGCCATATGGCTCTCAAGCCAGGTCAGCATTGATGCATGTCAAGTCGCTCAACGTCGCTAGTATACGTCAGTAAATGATGACGTTTTACGTCGCTGGCAGTCGCTGAATTAGCGACGTGTCAGCGTCGCTAAAGCTCGTCGCAATAGCGACGTATTGCGACGTTTTCTTGTTTAGCGACTAGGTTAATCGCGACTACGTGCATACGTCGCTAAATACGTCGATAATAGGAATTAGCGACGTATTTTCTCTATTTAGCGACGCCTTGAGGCGTCGCTGATTTGACAGATTTTAGTAGTGTATCTACACATAATCTATAACTTACCTTATACAAAATATCCTAACTTGTTCCATCTATAAACAAATAAATGTAGAAATGACACTAGACTGAATTGTCAGGAATGATTCAATAAATTATATCCTGCTCTCTAAAAACCTATAATACAACTTATATACCTATAAGGGACTGAAATAGGTTCCTTAATAATAGTCGAATAAATCTAATAGTCAGTCCTCACTACTGAGACTGACATGAACAGATTTATGTGGGACTGGTATTCTCATTCCAGTCCACACCATTAGTGGACTCTCATCTCAGTAAAAATACCAAGTCCAGTCAGTTCAATATCCAGTCCCAGCCAGTCCTAAAACCATGTCTTCTCATGACTATTCAAAATCTTACTCAGCTATTGCTTGGTTCAGTTAACACAACATTCCATCCCAAAGGCAAACGCATCACTGGCTTGAGTTCAGCAACACTCAAGCCACAACTTGCTTTAACCCAACCTAGCAAGCCCAATATTAGACCCACAAACTTGAGCCCAGTCCAATCATTACAATATTAATCCACCATTTCATGTTCAACAGTTCCATGTCAAGTCCAGTTTCCTGGACTTGACTCTCCTGTGTTTGCCTCCATTTGTACCAACCATTCAAATCCAGCATACAGCCATGCTGACCTCAATTACTGATACATTTCCCTCTGACCCCTAATACACAACTTAAGTATAGCAAAATTACACAGACTTAAATATTTAACAAAACTATACACAATTATCCCAGCAGCAAGATTATATAAAATCTAAGGAAATTTCAAATTCAAATACGGGTTCCCGCCACTGCCAAACTTCAGCTCCAGTGGAACTCTAGTACCGACACCCCAACCCAGCCACATGAATTAATTCTACAATGGTTACTTTCAAAACTGAACAGCCCCATCTCTGCTTGCCTACGAACACAAGAAATGTCCAACTGACCTGCTGCTATTTTTTCCATAGTAAATCATTTGCATTTAAACTTCCTGCCACCGTGTCCCAATCAGACACCGTGTTCAGACACTGGCACTCATAACCCAGTGTCCTCCCTGCATCAACCATAACATCACCATTCAAACTGAATTGCTTCGATACCCAGATACGAGTTCGTGTCATCATTTCGTGAATACTCGTGTCCCTATCTCTGTGTCAACGACTAGGTAACACACCAATCTATTCTATACCGAATTAAAACATAATTCCAGCCACTACAGGGAACCCCGAATCCTAGAATAAAGGACAATAGAGTAGATCAAGAAACACATTCAGAAGTTTACCTGAGTGTTGGCCGTCACCAAACGAGCCTTCCTCGAGTCCGACACGGTCCTCTCGAGTCCAAAAACTGATAGAAGAGTCCACACGAGCATTCCAACAAACAGTTCATATGCAAGAATAGAAGGAGTGATTGTGAGTTCGATTTGAATGGTACTAACTCCAAATTTGGAGAAAAATCACAAGAGTCGATCCAGGACTCACCAATCACGAATCCAATCAAAATTCAAGAAAGAAACAAGAATTCGACCAATTGAACTGTTCGTCACAAAACGTAAATTAGTCGAGCCAGCGACAGCCAATTCCAAAAATAATTTTGAAATTGCAAAAGATCGATGACATAAGAAATCATCCAAGGGACTTACGTGGATTTGAACACTCGGAGGAATAGTCGGAGACGGAGTTGATCTCTACAGAACCATCATCACTGATCGATCCACCCAAGAAGAAGAGAGAAGAAATGATCGCTGCTCTCAACTCCGGCGATGGGATGCTCTGATCACTACGTAACAGCCGAGCTTCACTTCGCCATGGCTGCTGTGATTGGAACGCAAAGAAGGAGGAGGATTTTTATAGGTCGCCACAGGCTTTGCTGTAAGAGAATTGATGAAGAAAAGAGAGGGATCTGGGTTTATTTATAGGTGGAGAAAAAGGGGCAGGCGATTGCACGGGCAGGGTCGAGACGCTTGGGCGGGCTGCGGTCAGGCCGTTGGAGAATTGTCGTTCCTCCACGAGCACAGAAAAAGAGAGGGAAATTTGAATTGTTAAAACAACAGAGAGTTGTGGTTATACACAACGGTCTGTTCGGTGGGCCGGGTCCTAGGTTAATGGGTTATGGGTTTTAAACTCGCGCCCACAGTTAACAGGCCGGCTGGCTGGGCTTTAATAAGCTGGGCCGGTAATGTTTAATTGAGTAGGAAAAATATAACAATTTGTTAATGAGTCAAATGGGCCCACACCAATGTGCCATTAAGCTTAATAAAAATCAGGAACAAGGAAAATATTAAAAAAAATGTTTTAAGAATTAATTAATAATAGAATTTAATACTCAAATCATTAACTAAGAATTAATCAAGAAAAATATGGAAAATATATCTAATTCATCATAATATAACCCATGAGTCATGGACAGCTAAACTGATAAATATAAAATAGAGAAAAATTTAAATGCATCCAATAATCGAAATAAATATTCTAAAATAATAATACTAATCTCCGATTCCAGAAAAATTACAAAATTTCAATAATTCGAAAAAGCGGGGTTACACCTGGTGGCAAAAATTGTAGTTATGATGTAACAAGAAGGCCATCAGATAAGTGTAGGGCATCTCCACCCTTGGAAAATCTTTTCGGTGAGGAGCATTGTTGATTAGTTCATCACCAAAGGTCCGCAAGCCTGCATTTATTCGACACACCATTGCCGATAGCAGGTTGATTCTGACCTTGAACACCAAACGTACTACCGGCCATAATACGTTTCGGTAAATTCTGTCAGCTGTGCTAATCCCTGGCACAACCCATCTCTGCAGCCACAGAGAAAGAAAGCCTGCCAACAAGGCTTCCCTTAAGATCTTCTGATTGCTATGCCTCAGATAGCTCAAGGTTTCAGTCCCCGCGGGGATGTCTCCAGTCTTAGTAGTCAGATATTGATCCGAAGACTTATGTGTGATCATCAAACTATGGATCAAATCTGAAGGGATGATTGAACAAGGGTTGATGGTTGGAGCTTTGTTTTCTTGGAATCTCCCCTTGTCGTTCTTGGATATCCTATTCTCGTGGTAGAATAAATAGGTTGTCCATTTATTAGTATATGCCAAATGCGACCCACTTTCATACATAGTGGTGCAAATCAGGTAATGGCACATCAGTTCTTGGTAGACCTCAACTAATTAAGGATTTTCTCTCTGATTTCTGCTAGTTCCCGGTTGGACGGAACATACTCTTCATATGGAGCTTCACCCATCGGCAGCTTAGAGATGAATTGCATCTCGTGCAGGGCAAAACCCATCTCACCTAGTGGGGTTGCAAAAGTCCCTGTTGAACTGATATACAACTCCATCAAAGCCAAGAACAGGTTAATGTTCATTGGTATACCCTGACTCGTGGAGGCTATTGCTTCATAAAGGTCAATGGCTTCAAGATCTGTCTTGAAGTTCTTTATAATCCACGTACTAAGCTGGATCCAGTTCTGATTATAAGGAGTCAACCACCCTGGTAGCCTAGGGTTGGCCGGAAGATATAATACTGAGGCCTTCATGAACTTGTTAATGAACATTGTGGTCTGCACCGGTTGGATCAGAGCTGAATCTTCGCTCGGTGTGAATCCAGGCAATAGACCGGAGAAAGGGACGACACCACCACTAGGAGTACTGATGTGGTAGCCCATTTCGTTGGCCCCATCCCTCTTGAAAATAATTCTGTCCGGCCTACCATGACTGCTGGGAGTCAGGTTCCATAGCATCTATCGTGGATGGGTGGTGTGTATAAATGAGGATAGGAGATAATCCCTTGCCATGTCTGGAAGATGCATCGCCCTATCTCCAAATTTAAATACCCAAGCCTCCTTCTTGGTGTTGGTCTGTAATTGGAAATCTATAGCATCCCCGAACATGAAGGCTGGCTTTAAAAATTGCTGGCCATCTAGCGACACCAACAATTCTCCATTCATCAATGATAGCAGCATCCTGTCTCCTTGAGCAACTATTAGCTGTTGTCTCCCTTCAGTGTATTGCGGATCTGATTGAGGGAATTCCACATGGGACAAATTCTCCAAGTAGTTTGAGCCCACCATACCAGCTGGTGAGCCAAATATTTCTGCAAGCGGATGAATTTGCAAGTCCACTGCCAAAAGAAAAAGAAAATTCAAGTTAGTAAAAATCTAATTTTTACGCAGATGACTTAGTCTGAATTTTACGCATAAAGATTAAAGACTCTGTACTAGAGAGCTTGACTATGCAAACTTTATGCTTATGCACAAAAATTAAGTTGATAAAAATTTTAAAGTGTAAAAGTTTTTTGTTTTACGCAAAGTCTTTCACTTGTGACTTTACGCTGGAACGTATAGACGTGAGCGTATTTTAATTTTTACGCTGGCACGTATAGACGTGAGCGTATTTTAATTTTTACGCTGGCACGTATTGACGTGAGCGTATTTTGATTTTTACGCTGGCACGTATAGACGTGAGCGTATTTTAATTTTTACGCTGGCACGTATTGAGGTGGGGGTATTTTATTTTTACGCTGGCACGTATAAACGTAGGCGTATGTTTTTATTTTTACGCTGACACGTATAACGTAGGCGTATTTTGTTATTTCAATTTCTACGCTGACACTTATAAACGTGGGCGTGAAGTTTAAGGTTTGAGTCTTCTTCTTCTCCGGCGAACTCACGACCGAAATTAGGTAGTGTTCTACCTTTCATGGCCGGAGCCACAGCAGGATTGGTCTGTCGGGGTGCCACCGATGATGGGATGGTGGTTTCTACGCGATCAGCCGTCGACGAAGCAGCGGCGGGCTTCTTGCCCTTAGTGCCGGCGGTGGTTTTGCTCTTAGGGGCCATTGATTCGAACAGAAAGGATGAAGAAGAAGAGAGTAAAGAAAGATCGAGATAACGAGAATGAGTAAAGTTCTCTCTCTATCGGCAAGGCTCTATTTATAGAAAATTTTGAAATCGGTTCAAATTCCCGAATATTACGCTTCTAAACCGACCGTTGGGTATCCCGAACTTTACGCAGACTGTTGAGTATCCCGAATTTTTGCGGACTGTTGGGTATCCCGAATTTTACGCGGACTGTTGGATATCTCAGATTTTTACGCTTCTGCTTCTGTTCAAAGTATTTCAAATCTTAGGAAAAATTTGAAAACTTTGAAGGGGGTCTTGTAGAAGCATAAATAAATTTCATAGACCAAGTCAAAGAAGTTTAGAGCTTTATGCAAGTCAAACTAAGTCAGACTCAGACTTTACGCAGAGATCAAACAGAGTAAAACTCTACACGAGCTACTTTACGCGAGAGCCATCCTCAAAACTTTACGCGGGGGACAGGCTGTCCACATCGCATTTAATGCGCGTGATACTGTTCTGACAGAATAATTTTCTGACAGCGAATTGCACAAAAGCCGAGAAGATTTGATTTACACCAAACCCAACACTTGTCGTTTAGTGTGCAGATGGGCTACTTTACGCTCAAGAGACTGCTTCTTTTACGCATGAAAGCTATTCGAGCTTTTACGCTCAAGGCTTTCTTGTGCGTAGAGTTTATTTGAGCTAATTATACGCTCAAGGCTACTTTTTCAGCCACTTTACGCAGGAAATCTATTTTGGGTTATTTTACGCCCAGTCTGCTACTTTACACAGGAAGTCTATTTTGGGTCATTTTTATGCCCAATCATTTCTGGCTATGTGAGAACGTGGTCTGCATACGTGGCTTTCATGCCACACTTATCGAGGAACGTGTGTACGTGCTCTCCCCATTTTATTGAAGTTATGGGACACGTGTCACCTTGCGTAGAGATCAAAACTCTACATGGGACATGTGTCATCACGCGTAAAGGTTGATTTTCAATCGTGGGTGGCAGTTACTTGCGTAGAGACCCAATTTTGTTGCTTTTTACGCACAGAGGGTCTAGTCTATAAATAGACTTATTTTTAACAAAGGAAGAGGATCAAAAGGGAGATACAGAAGAGGAGATTCTGAGAAAACTCATACTTTCAGAGTGATATTTCCAGAAGCATTTCTTCAACTTTTTTCAAGAACATGGTGAAGCGAAGCAGGAAAGCATTCGACTGTGCCATCAGTGTCGTTGTGTCGATACCTTTCTGGTGACTTAGTTCTTCCGATTGTTCCTCTTCTTCAAGCAGTTCTCTTCATCATCATCGTGTGGTCCAAGGAACAAAGTGATCACTCTCAGATCAGACTTCCATAGCAATACTTCCCAGAAACAACTTGTACTTTTGTACTTTTTTTTGTTTTCTTTCAAAAGCCAATTTTAGGCATTTTGTTAAGTGAAACAGTTACCATTAAGCTAGCGAGCGTGGCTTGAACGATTAAAGATCTTAGTGTGTGTTGAACATTAAGGTAGAATATTGAATAATGAACAATCGAAGCGACGTACATCATGTGTACGAGTCACGGTAGGGCGTGATGGTAGAACATTGAAAGACAATATCGAGATGTGCATCACGTGTACGACTCCGAGAACATTGAACACTAGGTCTAGAATACTGATTATGGCGTTAAGCGTGCCCTCGTGCACGAAAACTATGAAATGACTAAGTAACTACGGAACTTCTGTTATGCGAATAACTTATGAATGGAACGCGTTGAATATAAGTACGAAGTCTAAGCCGTTGGGCATCGTGCATCAATACAGATGTGTTGGGGCATAATGCCGATGGAACTTGAGATAGAGATAACATAATATATTTATGGAACGTGACTATGTTTATGGAGCATGGACATATTTATGGAACGTGAGATTGGTTAGAATGATATGACTGGTTTGCTATGGTGCGTATTGCATGGTCAATAGACTCAGATGGCCCGTGCACGGGTGCGGCTTTCCTCGAACGGTTACAACCGGGCACCGGGACCATTCGGCCTAGAAGGGAATTTTGTATGGTATCTATGATGCACATCATTAGGACGGGTTGCGACCGGCCAGTATTGTGATAAGATATGATATCAGTAAGTTTGGGATCCTTCGGATACTGGGCTAGCAACCCGTATTAGAGCGATCATAGGCTTACACATAAGGATGCCAAGTCGATTACGGTACGAAACACCGTGACCTTTATATAGATAGGGTCGGTGGGCTGAGATTAGAGTTGGGTGTAGGCGCAGGGCCTGCCACCCTTATGCACATGTCTAAGTATGGTTGGTTGATTGCATGAATCGTATGATTGCTTATGTAAAGTTTTAACTATTGCAGGCTAGGCAAAGAGGGACGACGATGAGCACGATCACTATGTTTATGTTTTTAGTATGTCTAACTGTATCTGCCGCTGGGACACGGTATTAGACACATTTATAATAAGTTGCTATGTATGAAGATTGCCATGCAACTGATCCTAAGGCTAAATAGAAAGATTACCAAATAATGTTGCATGTTTCACTAAATATACTTAGTGTTGGTTAGGTGCGAGTGGGTCTTGATCAGTACAGCGAGGACGAAAGTACTAATCCCCCACTAGTTTGCTTGCAGGTTCAGGATATGTTCGGCTCGAGGCGGGGCTTGGCCTGGATGCGCCGAGGTATGGAGTCCTTAGCGTTTCAAGTGGAGCTACCACATTGGCGTTCGGACGTGCAACATGGAAATATTCGGCCGATGACTACTTGTTGGCGATAAAGAGGCATACTGTATGGAACAATGTAATCCTTTGTGAGCTAGAGAGATTATGAGCGTTGTAGCCCGATGGCATATTCAGTTGGGCTATTCAAGCCTTTATAATCCTCAGTTCATTATTAATAAAATAGATTCTTATTGTATACTATGTTTTCCTTCCGCTGCTTATGTTATCAATTTGAGATAATCTTATGTGAACCTGTTATCTTGCCTTGCACGAGCGCAACTCCAGGCTCGTGCGACATCACGCCCCAGCGAGGACGATGATTCGGATGAAATCTAGCGAGGACGAGTTATTTCCCGGTTCGGGACGTGATAAGTTGGTATCAGAGCGGTTCCATCCTCTGGACCATGAACGAATCTCTTTGACCCTCAGTTGCTTCGATATCGAAAGTCAGTTGACTCTAAGTTGTTTCCGCAACCGCATGGCTCATGGACCTGCTCGATGCTACATTGGATGTTCCATACAATAAGTCTATATTAAGTGCGTACGTCTGCCACAAGTATGTCGAGACTATCATACTATCTTCGAGTGCCATCGGAGAATGTTGGTTACACAAGGTGCAACGAGTTATGATATGTTGGTTTCCCGGAGTGCGACAAAGTTGTGAGTCGTTGGTTGCATGACGTGCAACGAATATGGCGATGTTGGTTGCATGAAGTGCAAAGAGATATGTGTTATTAGTTGTATAAAGTATGAAGAGATACGTGTTGTTGGTTGTACGAAGTGCAACGAGTCGATATATGAGGTGATACGTGCTATGTGGCGATACGAATGGTCATGTATTGTCGGTTGCACGGAGTGCAGCAAGTCGTGAATCGTTCGTTGCATCGGTGCAATGAGTCGACATGGTATGATACATATTGTATGGCTATGCGGATAGGTAGCGATATGTTAAACGAGATTGAGTAATGATCTTAAGTATCGAGAATAAGTCGTTGCACTAGTTGCAACGAGTGATATTGGAAGATCGCGGATGCGATAATAATGAGTCGAGTTGGTCGCTAAGTCAAGTTTGAGTAGGCGAACGTGTATGTTGGCCGAATATCGCGTTGAGCTTTGAATAAGTGAATGTTGCGTGTGTGATCGATATGATCGCCAAGGCACGGTTAGATTTGAATGTATGTCAAACTTGGATGAACGACTATCATGTTGGTCCAGTTGTTGTGTTGACTCGAGTAGGAAGAATGCTAGAGCTGGGATCGAGAAAGATCGCCACGAAATGGTTAACTCGAAATACATGTCTGACCTATGCGGAGTGTAAAGTCGAGTAATGACTCGATTTCGAGTGGTATATGCAATACCACTTGTACGATCAGTGTAGCAAAGCATTGTATCGATAACGATAGGCTCGATTTCTGAGTGGTATATGCCATACCACTTAGCGATAGCTATGTTAAGCCGTTTGGTGACTTGCAATAGATTGCGTCGAGACGATTGTGTTGTTACGATATATTTGTCCTAAATGGACAGAGTAGTACCGAGACTCGAGCGAGAATGACTTGATAGAAGTCGATACAAGTATGCTTCGATGAATTAAGTTGAACGATTATGTGCGAAGTCATATCCATGGATGATACGTCGGATGAGGATTCGTTAAGTGTAAGTCGAACGATATGCTGAGCATAGCGAGGAAATATTGTGTTGAGGAAATAGTTGACTCGGTCAAAATTGTATTGAGTTAGTACGAAGACTTATTCGGAACGAGTTGAGTAGGTACGAAGTGATCGTACAAAACAAATTTGAGTTAGCACAATTAATCGGTAGCACGATTTGGAAGAACGAGTTAGGAATATGAGGATGTATATATGAATTGGAAATCATGTCTCGATGATGGTAGTTAGTTACAACGGAATGGATCTTGATGGGTGCAAGACTTGATTCGTATTCGAGTTCGGATAATGGCAATAATTGCAACGAATTGGAGCTTATGAGAGAGAAAGATGTTCAAGTTATGCATATCGGCGATGGTATTGAGGCGTATCAAAGACGATATGCAATAACTCGGGGATACTGTGATCGAATAAACGAAAATTATGTTGAGCATTGTTGTTGGATGAATAAGATGCAAGTTAAGTTGGCATCAGTTTGGATGACAATGATAGGAATGCTTCGGAGAATTTGAGAGTGGATGGATATTACATAGATGAAAACGAAAGTGTCTGGACTGCTTCGTAGATAACCACTATGTTGACGTTCTTATCTTGCGTGAGTGCGACACCAGTCTCGCACATGCGTCACGTCGAATTAGGACGATCATTCTGCGTGAGCGCTGGTATGGTGATTCATCCAGCGGAGATGATCGAACTCACAAGGCGTGGCAAATTGGATTTAGACTTGTGGTTTGATGCGAAGGTAAATTTGAGGATTGTTACGATAAGCCTAGAGGGTGTCAGAAATTGATCATGGGTAAATAGACTCGTACCCAAGGCAAACAAATATTGCTCGGTTGCGATAGTGTTAACGGGAGTGCGTAAGTGATTCGAGTAGTAACGGCACACAACGTGCATGAGTGATTCGAGTAGTAAATAGCGCATCGGTTGTGCGGGAGTAGATAAATTATGGATTGGTAAATTGTGTCGGATTGGATGAAGTCTCATAGGAATTGTCGGGAATTAATTTAGCTCCGCGATAGGATATAGCATGGTTCGTTGTAACTGTCCCTCGTTGATGATCTTCAATTATCGAGCGTAGTTTTGAGGCAGGTGGCCCTAGAAGACTTGACCGCCAAATCAAGTGAATGTTGGAAACCGTAGGACGACCCTAAAGAAGTCGCATAAGAAATTTCGTCGAGGATGAGGACGATGTAGTGCATGTTGAGGATAAGTCTAAGCGAGTGAGTATCGTATTTTGGAAGTCAGCGAGTAGCCTTCGACTAGATTAATGTGGTCAGAAAATTTATGATCGATCGAATGAGTACGTAAATAGACTTGGTTGGTAGATGATCGAATAGATGTTGAGAAACGTACTTAGCATAGTGGTGCGGTAAGGCGATTGCAAGAATCCTGTAATACGCGAGAGCGATGAATAGTAGAATGACCCTAAGAATTATGTCGTAGATCGGGTTGAGTAACGATTAGGCTATGTGTGCTTAGGTGCGCAATCTATGTTACGAAATGAACTAGTTGGGATTGATTCAAAGATTGAGTAAGAAATTCATGTTCGATCAAGAATCGGAGATGGGCGTATCGTAAGAGACCTTGGGTCGGAAAGATTGTTGTCTTTGAGCATCATAGACTCAAGTTGACCTCTGGTGTTGGAAGAGATTAAGCACGATGTCTGGATAAGTTACCTAGCGAGGGTAGCCCCAGACGCGATGCATGGATATAGCGAGAGAATGGGAATTATATCTGGATAGTTGTGTGCGAGGCTTAATGCGACTGGTAGGCAAAGGAAGTTAGGACATATTGGACTTAGTCCATGACATTAAGACCAAATGTTATGAACAATTAGATGAAAGACTTGAGTTGTGTGAGACATAGAAAACGATTGGGCGAATAGGCGTTGCGGAGAATTGTTGCGATCGGATGTGCAATGACTTAACGCAATGCAAGCGTTAAATGGCTAGCGAGAAACTTATGGGACCGAAGTAACAGTTTTGAGTTAAGTTATATGCAGAAATGTTTGGAAGAGGATCACGTGTTATGGAATAATGCATACGAGAAGTATTTTGAGAATAGGCGCTAAGATTTGACTAAGTCGAGTACGGAATGATTGGTGCTTAAGGATTTAAGTTGAGTCTGTTAGTTTGTTCCCATATCCTACAACTGAGCTTGGCTGAAGTGCATATATTGGTGGGACGCCTAAAATGTGTGTATGATCCAAACTAAGTTGTATGATTCCAACGATAGTAGCACGAGATCGTGAAATGATCTAGCGAAACACTCGGCTTGATTGTTAGTTTCGGTTCAAGGACGAACCTTGTTTTGAGTGGTATATTATGTAATGTCCCGCTCCGCACGGTATACTATGATGAGTCATTGACTCGAAGAGTTGCGTTGACCTGATGAAGTATCGATGCGAATCGATGCAAATCCTAAGTCCAGTTGGAACAAAGTATTGACTTCGGTTGATCTGGTGTGCAGGCTATGCTTTTACGCTGGATTGTAAAGGGTCGACATTTTGCCTTAGTCAAAATGGTGTTCGCAAAACCAAATCGTCGCCTTACAACGGATTATGGCATGGACGCGATAGGCCGAATCAATCGAGTAGCTCAACGGAGTGGCTAAGTCAGAAGAGTTAGCCGTGCAACCAAGTTATAGAATCGAGCCGCATCAGCTCGGCAAAACGACAAGGCGTATCGGCTTAAGGTGGACGGGTTCTTGACTCTCTCTTCCTATTCTTTCATGTCTAATAAAATTTGTCCTTGTATGTGTAAGTTACCATTAAGCTAGCGAGCGTGGCTTGAACGATTAAAGATCTTAGTGTGTGTTGAACATTAAGGTAGAACATTGAACATTGAACAATCGAAGCGACGTACATCATGTGTACGAGTCGCGGTAGGGCGTGATGGTAGAACATTGAAAGATAATATTGAGATGTGCATCACGTGTACGACTCCGAGAATATTGAACACTAGGTCTAGAACACTGATTATGGCGTTAAGCGTGCCCTCGTGCACGAAAACTATGAAATGACTAAGTAACTATGGAACTTCTGTTATACGAATAACTTATGAATGGAACGCGTTGAGTATAAGTACAAAGTCTAAGCCGTTGGGCATCGTGCATCAATACGGATGTGTTGGGGCATAATGCCAATGGAACTTGAGATAGAGATAACGGAATATGTTTATGGAACGCGACTTTGTTTATGGAGCATGGACATGTTTATGGAACGTAAGATTGGTTAGAATGATATGACTGGTTTGCTATGGCATGTATTGCTTGGTCAATGGACTCGCATGGCCTATGCACGGGTGCGGCTTCCCTCGAACGGTTACGACCGGGGCACCGGGACCGTTCGGCCTAGGAGGGAATTATGTATGGTATCTATGGTGCACATCATTAGTACGGGTTGCGACCGACCAGTGTTTTGATAAGCTATGATATCAGTAAGTTTGGGATCCTTTGGATACTGGACTAGCAACCCGTATTGGAGCGATCATAGGCTTACACATAAGAATGTCAAGTCCATTACGGTGCGAAACACCGTGACCTTCATATAGATAGGACCGGTGGGCTGAGATTAGAGTTGGGTGCAGGCGCAGGGCCTGCCACCCTTATGCACATGTCTAAGTATGGTTGGTTGGTTGCGTGAATCGTATGATTGCTTATATAAAGTTCTAACCATTGCAGGCTAGGCAAAGAGGGACGGCGATGAGCACGATCACTATGTTTTTGTTTATATTATGTCTAATTGTATCTGCCGCAGGGATACGGTATTAGACACATTTATAATAAGTTGCTATGTATGAAGATTGCCATGCAACTGATCCTAAGGCTAAATAGAAAGTTCACCAAATAATGTTGTATGTTTCACTAAATATACTTAGTGTTGGTTATATGCGAGTGGGTCTTGATCAATGCAGCGAGGACGAAAGCACTAATCTCCCACTAGTTTGCTTGCAGGTTCAGGATATGTTCGGCTCGAGGCGAGGCTTGGCTTGGATGTGCCGAGGCATGGAGTCCTTAGCGTTTCAAGAGGAGCTACCGCATTGGCATTCAGACATGCAACACGGAGATGTTCGACCGAGGACTACTTGTTGGCTATAAAGAGGCATACTGTATGGAACAATGTAATCCTTTGTGAGCTAGAGAGATTATGAGCATTGTAGCCATATGGCATATTCAGTTGGGCTATTCAAGCCTTTGTAATCATCAGTTCATTATTAATAAAAGAGATTCTTATTGTATACTCTGTTTTCCTTCCGATGCTTATGTTATCAATTTGATATAATCTTATGTGAACCTGTTATCTTGCCTTGCACGAGCGCAACTCCAGGCTCATGCGGCATCACGCCTCAGCGAGGACGATGATTCGGATGAAATCTAGCAAGGACGAGTGATTTCCCGGATCGGGGCGTGACAGGACTTGTGGACATGTTAGATAACTAGGGTATGAGAGCATGTGAGAACTATATAGAACAACAAATGATAAGATGACTTAGGAACTATTTTGGAACCCAAACCCGTAAACCAAATAAGGACCGGGGTTGTAACCCTTCTCCTGAACAGAACTAGTTTCTAATCATTTATCGACAAAGGTAAAACATAAACAATAATGTACTGAAATAAACATATACAGACACTACCTAGACAAAACTAGACTGAACTGGACTCCATCCATCAATCACGGCAAGCAATGAGTATGGCTTGATACATTAGCTAACTAGGGTTATTACAATCATAATTACTAACAAGATGTAATAAGATATTCCCACAGTCACAAGCCCTACAGGCTATCCAGGTTATCCAGACGAGGTTACAAAAGATTTCAAGAATTAAGAAAATTATTAGGTGACTTTAGTACTTATGAATTCGAGAAGTACAATACAGGACAGTGTGCTGGAAATGTGTCCTACTCGATGACAGGCTACAAGTCCACTGGTGTGGCCGGGATAACAGGATCGCCTATAACTGGGAAATCTTTCTATATGAACTACTTGATCAATCTAGTCGTTTAACCAAGTCAGATTCATTATGAATCCCTGACCGTGGTAATCAGGAATCCATGTCCTAGACATGATGCAAGACGAGACAGGTAGCTTGTGCAATCACAATAAGAAAAATCAACCGCGGTGTCCAGACAAGAGTTATACTTAACAAGTTTGGATTGGCTGTCGCAACAACAATCAAGATTTCATATGTCATATCGGGTTTACTTGTCATGTCAAGAGTACTGGTCAAGAGTGCGCCTCGACGGGCCACTATCATGTAAGCAAGGAAAGACATGTACAAGAGTGCACGGGTCACTATCTAGTAAGCAAGGAAGACATGTAACATGAGTGCGCCACGACGGGCCACTATCTAGTAAGCAAAGAAGACATGTAACATGAGTGCGTCACGATGGGCCACTATCTAGTAAGCAAAGAAGACATGTAACATGAGTGCGCCACGAAGGACCACTATCTAGTAAGCAAAGAAGACATGTAACATGGATGCGCCACGATGGGTCATAACAACGAAATTCTAGACATGGCATATACTACAAATTACAATAAATTTAGGAAGGCATGGCAATACATATCATAGCATATAAGAAAGAATCGAAAGGAAATGCATATCATGGCATGTGAGCATATCATGGCATGTGAGAAGGAATAACTAAAAGTAAGTACATGACATAGAATAATAATTGAACATCTGCTAGTGGCAAGTGTATATAGGCTGTACAATTATTATCTAACTATGCAAGATCATCAAGATGAGATCATGTTGTCATGTTCAAGTTAAGTACAATATTGACAATTTATCAAGTTGGGTCATCGCATTTTAGGTCAAATATAGAAAACATGCAAAGAATATCAAAAACTGTGATTAGAACTATCAGTCACATATGAACTCCAATTAAAATAAAATAAGAAGATTCTTGAAGCAAAGACAAAGATCTACAACTTTTATGTTTCGAGTTTTTCAAGATTCTAGCTACAAAATAGCTTAAACGAGCAAAAACAGTCATTCAAGGCAATCTGCGCATGGGCGCACTGCGCGCGAGCAAAACTGCCCATGGCGCACGGGGCGCACATGCACGGTGTGCGGTCTGCGTACTGTGCCCAAAATGCACTACGCGTGCGGGCAAAACTGCCCACGGCGCAAGCACGGCGCGCGTGCGCATGACAAAAAATCGTACGAGCATGCGGCGCGCGAGATGCGCTGTGTGCACGGGCAAAAATGCCCGTGGCGTAAGGTGCGCGCACGCACGGCGCGCGGCAGAAAATTGCATGGGCAAAAATGCCCACGGCCCAAGGTCCGCACAAGCACGGCGCACGGGCGCGCGACAGAAAATCGTGCGGGCGCGCGACGCGCGAGATGCGCTATGCGCGTAGGCGCGACGTGCGAGATGCACTGCACGCGTAGGCAAAAATGCCCACGGCGTAAGGTGGATGCAAGCACAGCGCGCGGGCGTGCGGCGCAGGCACTGTTCATCATCCCGACAGCAGCAAAAGGTGTGGGAAACCCATGAACACGAAAAATGGCATAACTAACTCAAAATAAATCGAAATCAAGTGGTTCAAAAGTCAAAATTGGGTAGAATGAAGTTTCCTACAACATGGAACCCTTAGTTTTCAAAAATAACAAAGTTTAAGTGATCAAAAATGAGAAAAGTTACAAACTTAGATCTACAAAAATGTAATCCTCAAAACCGAAAACTCCAAGTTCTAAAGAGTCTTAGAATCATGCAAGGAAGAGAATAAAAACAAAAAAAAATGGCAAAATAATAATGTTTAAGATTTGGCAAGATGTACTTGCCTAGGTTGGTGGAGGAGTAAATGAAGAAGAAGATGAAAAAATAAATGAGAAGTAATGAAGAGAGAGAGAGAGGTAGAAATTGGTTTATATACCAACCCTCTTATCTAAAACCAATCCAAACCAAGCCATGCCAAGTTAAACCAAACCAAATTAAACCAAGTTAAGATTAAACCAAGGCAAGGCTAAGAAAGACAAGTTAAAACACAGGTCACCTGACAAATGTCATAATTTCGTACACGTATACTAAAAATACGTATAATGGAAAAAGGGAGTGACATGTATGCCGTCGGTATATACTGGTATACTGGCGGTATGTCGATCAAGAAAAAAATCTATAAGTAGGAATTTTTTTAAAATATTCTAAAAACCAAGAAAATACGAAATACTGTACAAAAATATGTATCCGTATATAAATATCGATACTGTGAGACGAGTCTCACACCTCGTCAGCCGTCGCATCTTCCTCTGGATCTACAACGCCCTCCTCCTCGTCGCCCTTCTCAGCGCCGCCCTCATCTCTGCCTTCATAACCCTCATTGTCAAGAGCGTCTCCCGCCGTCACATTCATGACCACCCTCCCGACAACTATACCCCCGTCCTCCGCAGGACCTCCTAGGGGAGTCGCCGGATGCTCGGGGGATCGCCTGGGCTCGGGGACGAAGAGGTCGGGGGAGGGGAAGGGGGCGACAAAAGAAAATTTGGGATAAAAAAAAACTCGAACCAGCGCCCAGAACCCTATATCAAACAATTTAGCGACGTTCAAATTACACGTCGCTAAACATCGCTATAATTTTATATACTGCGATATATTAAATTTTGAGTCGTTAAACGTCGTTATTGTTAATAGTATACTATGTTTATCGACTACTCCGTGACTTATTATTTTCATCAAATTAACTAGTCGTAAAATGTCGCTGGATGTCGCAAACAGTGAGTCTTGCGACATGTTTCAAATACGTCGCTATATGCAAAACATTAGCAACATTTTCTTCCTACGTCGCTAATTTCGTCGTTGATTTGAGTTATTTTGGTAGTGCATGTTCTTCAACGTCCATCGCTTCGGTAGCCTCTCCAAGCACAACAACGTCTCCTGGAGGGGGGGACTCGAGGCTGAAAGACGGGCTCTCGGACTCTTCCTTGCACAGGAGTCTCGTCGGTGGGTTCTACGACGCCCGGGACGCCATCAAATTCAGCTTCCTGCAATCATTCGCATTCACCATGCTCAGCTGGAGCGTTATCAAGTACTCGGAGAAGTACAGGACTGTCGGGAAGCTCAATCACGTCAGGGATATTATCAAGTGGGGTGCAGACTAATTCTTTTTTTACTCAATTATCTCCATGTGAGTTTGAAGAATATTATATTCCAAAAATTTATTTATAGTACCAAACACATATATTTTATATATTCGAGACTAAATTATATATATCCGAGAATATAATATTATGTACCAAACGTGATAATAAAGAATATCTAAAGAAATCCTGACTATACAGTATTTTGCCTGCCAAAATGTCATCTAAAATTCATCTCAGAACCTAAATCGGAGCCAGGTCTGATGGATGTACATGAACTCGGCTTCAGTCTACTTTGAGGACTAGATCTAGTTTTGGGAATCGGATCTAACAACCAATTAAGCCCAAGTCTTCGGGTCCAAATAGAGCATCTCTACCTTGGAGGCGAAGCAAAGTCTTGTCAACACCAATAATGTTAATGTAATGACTAGACAATCTAACTCTAATGGAAAAGGCAACTTGCAATGTTCAAATCCAATTGAAAATTTTCATCTAGAACACTCAATAGCAACTGATAACCATATATCATTAATAGTCTCTAACCCCCATCCATACTCCAGTGGGCTCTCTAATATTTCATTGCTGACTCATTTCACATTTCCATCCATATCACGACACTGCTACATTATATGCGGTTTGTGACCACGAACGTGACGTAGGCTACATGCAGGATCGGTTCTAGAATAAGTTCGACAAGACTTGGAACTTGGACAACCTTCCGGCCACTAAAGATCAGGATCACGGATGACCATCAGAAACATGTCACAATAAAGGTCAAGGGACAACCAAAATTAGCTTTAGGATAGAGCAATTCAATCCTCCGGGCCGACCTTAGCTACCTGACGCCTCCTATTAGTCCTCTAATCCGAATTTTAAGAGGGTGGAGTCTGATAATAATAGCAAAAGAGCTAATCGTTGACTGTCACGTGGACCTGTGCTTATAATTGCGGTCACATGACAAAATATCATTTTTATAAACATAAACGCGCATATATACTTACGCGCGTCTGTCTCATTCCCGGTCGAAAAGTCAGGAGCCTCTCTTCACTCCACAACCAACAATGGAGCTGTTCAAGTCGGCGAAGGCGGTCCGGCTGAGGAGCCACCACAACAAGTACCTCGTGGCCGAAGAAGACGAAGAGAGCGTGCGCCAGGACCGCAGCGGCTCCTCCCGCGGCGCACGGTGGACCGTCGAGCTTGTGGACAGGTCGCCGGGCCACCTGCGCCTCAAGAGCTGCTACGGACGCTACCTGTCCGCGTCGGGGGATCCGTTCCTCCTCGGCATGACCGGCCGCAGGGTCCTCCAGGCCGTCCCCGCCCGCCCGGACGACCCTTCCGTCGAGTGGGAGCCGGTGCGGGACGGGTTCCAGGCCCGGCTCAAGACGCGCTGCGGCCACTTCCTGAGGGCGAACGGGGGCCTGCCCCCGTGGCGGAACTCGGTCACGCACGACACGCCCCACAGGACGAGCACGCAGAACTGGGTGCTGTGGGACGTCGAGATTCTGGAGATCGATACGACGCAGCAGATGCCCGCGAAGAAGGCGGCGGCGGCGGAGGACTACAGCCGGAGGCCGCCGCCGCCGCCGCCTCTGCAGCAGCATGACGTTGGCTCGTCGCCTCGGTCTACTCTGTCGACTGCCTCGTCGCCTAGGCTATCCACTGAGGTTGGTCTGGATTCTCCTTCTTGAATTGGTGTTGCTGTTGATTTAGTTTCCGGACGGTCGCATAATTTTTCTGCGTTGTTTCTGCGGTTAGTCGCGTAAACTGGTGACATCTCGGCGACGATCCGCTAATGTCTATCTGGTTAAAATCAAAAATACCTACTGTTGGTCGTTTAGTCTACGGACAAACGTTGCTAAACGGCGACGAATTTAGTCAGTCGCCAACCAATCGTCACTGATTTACAGTATTTTAGTAGAAAAATAATAAATGGTCCACGGAGGGTGACCGTGCCGCTTGTCACCACCCCACAGGCCCTCCCCTCCTGCCTTTGGGACCCACCTACCCTCCCACCCAATTATAAGATGACACGTGGCCTGTTGGTCAGGACAACGGTTCAAATCCGCGGACAACGTAGTATCGTCCATTTTAGTAGTAGTGGTTGGTTTAGTTTCTTGACATTATTTCCATAGGTGATCGACATATAAGCTACTTAAATTGGTCATGACCGCTTCGTTTCTGGAAGCAGTAAAGTTAAGAGCATCCATTTGAGAGTAGGCCATTAGTGAAACTTAATTACATTGAGATGAAAAACATAGGTAGAGGTCAAGCGGATACACATTTCGTAGCTACTTTATGACCATTCCCAATTGATTGTACCAGAAGTTTGACCAAATCTTGATTGTATCCTACGTTCTTACACAGGAGGATAATAATTCGCGACACGTCCCAATTGTACCGCTCTCTCCGGTTTATGGGTGACAATGACACGATACGATGGTCCGAATTGTATCGCAAGTTTTACCCTTCCTTTTATTGAATGACAACGATCGACTAGCCACGTCGATATATGCACGTGTATGTCTAGTGCTGACTGTTCTTCATTGCTTAGTGCAAACTTTTTGGTACCAGTCACTCTTGACTTTCTTTTTATCATGTATACTAAGGACATCGAAGTGCCGGACACGTTTGATCCTACTCCTTTAGGTGTTACTATTTGTGCATTGACGACGGACAATAATCGAGGAAAAGAATTTGTCTTAGTAAGTGCTGGATCCAAATAGACCACACAAATATGCTCCTGTCGTCCTCCAACGTCTTCTTCCATAGTTATTTTGAATTTCAGTCACGGGACTGTCACTGTATGTGGATCACCTAATTTGATTCACCAATATGTCTGTCACTATCTTTTTCCCAATCCGACATCTAATGTTAAACGGACACGGCAAACCGATGTGTTCGTATTAGTAGTTATGCAACATGACTATTTTTGTATTTATTTGAATGTTTGTACATATCTATATTTGTATTTGTAGTTGTACAACATAGATCAATCTGACATATAAGCAACTTTTAGCTGTAACACCGAATAAATAATCCCACAAATAGGGTTCAAGTAATTCATGTTCAAGCTCCACTAGTTTATGACAAATTCTAAAGGCACACAAAAAATTGCTAGAGGCTATCTCTTACTAGGGGACAACCCATAATAGTGGAACTTTTACTGGGGACAGCCCAAAATTTATTTGGGACTAGCCCCCCTAAATTTTATTAGGGTTCCAGGAGGCGGAGGAGGAGGCGGGGGGGGGTGCGGGAAGGAGGCGGAGGAGACGACAGGGAGGACAGAGAATCGACAGAGAGGACAGCGTCGTTGACGTCGGAGGAGGAGGAGGAGGGAGAGGATGTTGGGGAGGGGAGAGGCGGCGGCGGGTGGCGGCCTCCCAGAGGGAGGAGGGGACGGCGAAGTGGGGGTAGGCGGAGGAGGAGTTAGAGGAGGCGGACGTTGCGGAGAGGGGGTAGGCGGAGGAGGAGGAGGCGGAGGCGGATGAGGAGGAGGGGGAGAATGAGGAGGGGGGCTCCGCTGCCTCCTCCTTCGACGACGACGGTGGCGAGGGGCGAGGAGGAAGGGTTCCCATGGGCAGAAGCTGACACGAATTCAGTACAAAATAGGACTACAACTAAGTTGGCAGTCCTACTTTATGTTAGGACTGCCAACTTAGTTGCAGTCCTACTTGCTGAAAAAATTGGACTAGTCCCAAGCAAAGAAAATGAGTGACAAACTTGTAATTTTTTGGAAAAAAAAATGGACTAGCCCCTAGTAAAAAGTAATGTGCCCTTGGAATTAGCCCTAGTTTATTGTTTGAATTTGTCGTGTCGAGATCTCGAGCTCGAGTTATAGGAATGTGTTCGAGCCCCAGTTTGGACTAGCCTCGTGAGCAGCTTGGTTCAACTGGAGAGCAACTTGCAAGCTTGTCAAGCTCAAGCATACTGTATGTTTGCATCGGGAGGAGAGGTCGATCCGGAGGTGATGCAAGGTCAAGGTAGAGCTGCTGCAGAGGTGGTCAAGCGCAGAGTAGGTGAAGGAGGAAGCATGGATGGTCCGGCGTAACGTTAGAAACTTTTTTGTATTTACACTGCCCTGTCTTCCAACTCCCACCATAAATGGAAGGAATAATACGTCCCCGTGGTTCGATCAACTGATCTTCCGCCACCCAGTCAGAACTTGTATGCCTCTCTGCGCTGACCACTGGGATCACTCGGATTTGACAAAAATTAGCTTAACTTAAAATCGGAAATAGACTGCACAAGTAATTTATGTCTTCCAACTGTGGATGCAGATCTTCAAAACATTATTCCCATACTAATAAAAGTGCGGTATGAGGCTATCAGCTCATGCTTACTTTGTCCGTGGGTTGTGGCCTAGTGGTAGCAACGGAAGTCCGGCGCGGAAGGTACAGGTTCGAATCCCTCTTTGACATTTGCCAAGCCGAAAATAATGACACCTAAAAAAAACCTCATGCTTAGTGCAACTTATATAAGTATTGGGTTACAAGTTAAAATATCCCAGAAGCCCTCTGCCTTCTTTTCGGCTTTAGGTTTTAGGCCTATGGGCCTCTAGCTTGTTCACGAGCTTACGGACAAGTTTTCCATGTTCGAGCTCGACTTGCTAAAAATATCAAGCTTATTTTCATTTTCATGTCAAGCCCTGACTTGTTATGAAAATTGAGTCAAGCTTTTTATCAAGCTTAGTCAAGTCGGAGTTTACGATGTGCTATGATCACTTATAGTTATACCACCAGATCAAAGACCGGCCCACTATACAGTGCTTCTGCCACCTTTAAAGTTTATACTAAATAATTTTTTAGAATTAAAAAATATTTTATACATAATTTAACTATTCTTTGTGTTGTTTCTTAAGTAGTTTTAAAATTTTATAGGTTTTAATCACATTTGCTAACTGGTTTAACTGCGATACATAATTTTTTTTATTTATATTCTTTTACAATTTTAGTATGTTTTTACATCTTTGTTTACTTTTTTTTTTCTATGTAGAATTGATCGGATAAAAGATCTCCAATTTTTTTACCGATCACTATCTAATTGGAACATATCTAACCGAATCAATGTCGGTCGATTACGCAAATTATGATTTAAATAATAGTATGAATAAACTGAAATTCTACGACAATCTATTTGTCGGAAACAAAGCCGGCATGAAGCATAGATCTCAGAGAAAAAGGAACAAAACTATATCTCCCGACAAGAATTATAATTCTTATAAAAATCTCGTTAGTCACTACAAGTTAATCGGGACAACAAAGACAACACGACACAATGTCAGGATAGTAATAGGAGCAGGGACCTAGTCAGAACCTGGGGTACAGAGACAATCACATAGGGGTGGGATGGACTCCAGCTAATCTTATTTTTTTCATTTTTTTTCATTTTTGTTTTTTTAGGATATAAATAATCTATATCTAATTCTATTCTATTCCACTCTAGTCTCTAATACTAGAATTTTTTTATTCCGCCCTTTACAATCGGAATCTAACTAACATGACCACGAATAGAGTTCCTCCAAAATGCAAACAACGGTCTATGTAGTCATACATAGACCAAATCGTGACTGAATTAACACTGCCATGTGGCGGATTCTGATTGGCCGAATTTTTTGGCCTAGGTTAGCGGAGGGACTGATGTCACTGGATTTACTTCGGCTAATCAAAATCTAACACGTGACTGCTGGACTTTGGTTCAGCCTTCGGACTATTAAGTTTTATTTAATTTTTTTAGATGTTAGACGATACGTACGAAAGTTTATACATGCTGTATTACATATCTTTTGGACCTACTATACCAAATTTTTACCATTTTTATAAAATAGAATGAACAATATGCTACCGTGATTCAATCCATGATCTTTCGTCAAGCTTTATTGAAATGCAAATATTCTTCGGAGGGGTGCAGCAAGTTTCTTTTTTCCGTATCGATAAGTGTCCGTGAGCCACGTCGCGTTGGTACACAAATATGACATGTGGATTCTCGCACCAGTAAGAATACACAAACTAAGTACACCAAGACAAATATTCCCCGCACTAACGGCTATATAATTGGACCCACTCTTTTCTTGTTAAGTACGTTTTTTTCTTCCTCGCTCGATAGTGTTCGCTCTCCGACTCCAACCTCACTCTTCTTCTTCTTCGAGTCTCGAGACATGGAATTTTTCAAGTCGGCAAAGACCGTCCGACTGAAGGGCCACCACAACAAGTACCTGTCGGCCGCCGCGGACGGGGAGCAGGTGTGCCAGGACCGCGACGGCTCCTCCCGCAGCGCGCGATGGGCGGTCGAGCTCGTCAGGGGCTCCCCGGCCGCCGTCAGGCTGAGGAGCTGCTACGGCCGGTACCTCGCCGCTTCCGACGAGCCGTTCCTCCTCGGCTTGACCGGACACAAGGTCCTCCAGTCCCTCCCCCGCCGCCTCGACTCGTCGGCCGAGTGGGTGCCCGCGCGGGACGGGACGCGGGTCAGGCTCAGGACCCGCCACGGGCGGCTCCTGCGGGCCAACAGCGGGCTGCCCCCGTGGCGGAACTCGGTCACGCACGACACCCCCTACCTGCAGAGCCTGACGCAGGATTGGGTGCTGTGGGACGTAGAGATGGTCAAGCTCCGGAGGAAGAAGAAGCCGGAGCTTCTTGTTACCGACACGTCGCCCGTGTCCACTCTGATGCCGAGGCTGTCCATAGATGAGGTACTTGTTAATTGTCTAAGACTAAGTGTTAGCTCCCCTACAGGAATTCACGCGGGCCACTGTCCGCAACTCGAAAACATATAATTTCTTGTGGGAGAATTAATGCGAGGACGGTCAGTGTGGAAGCTAAGTGCAGTGCGATACGGACACGGTACAGGTGCAGACCTTCGGATTCGGAGTGTGGCTTTGAACCGAGTTTTTACTTTTTAGGCTTGGAACCAAAATAAATCCCCGATTTAGGGCTCGATCCCTCGACAGGCTAGAGCGTCATTGACATATATATATATATATATATATATATATATATATATATATATATATATATATATATATATATATATGAAAATTAATTATGTCGAATATTCTCAGGAACATGTAGATGCTCAAAGAAAAGAGAAGAGAGTAGGGAAAGTTGAGAAATAGAATTGATGTAGGAAGCACGGACACTTTTTGAGTCATGCCATAAAGGATACGTAGTGGAGACCATCCGACCACTCTATAATATAACTATAGAGCATACCAAAATAGATGCATAGATGCATGCATTGTTTCTTTTCAGTGTTATTTTTATGTCATGTGTGTCGTGTCGTATCCGTATCTATGTTGGTGTCTAGTATATATGACTCCGACTCAGGCCATGATATAAAAGGAATCATGTCGACTGAAGCTTCATTTTTCGTACCTACTCGACGAAGACGTATCGCCATTCGTCGTGATAGTAGATAGGGGTATCTCTAATGCTGATGTTGTGTCTCGGCCCTTGTTAGCAATCATCCGAATAAAATACATATTATACGCAAATTTTTTCGTATCTTACATAAACGTATAATACTTACGTACTTTTAAAAAATTCGAATTTGTACGCAAATTTTAAGCCTGTGCCGTTTTAAACGCGTACCGTACGAATTTTTAAAAAATTTGGCCAAAAACATGTTACCAAAAAATCCAACAGTCTTAACTTTTTTTGACTCTTACTGCTATTAGATATTAAGACCGGCACAATTCTAAAAAATTATTAAAAAAAAGAATAAAAAAAGTCTCAAAGTAACCAAAAAAAGAAACTCAAGAGTCTTTGCACATGTTACTTGCAAGAATCAAAGAAAAATATTTCGGTTTTCCATCATCCAACCTCTTCTTATTCTCACACTGAATCCTTATTTATGAAGGAGTATAGGTGGGTGGACCATATATATATGCCGAATTTTTAGTGCCGAATTGGTTCATATGAAACGTACTAAACACGAATTAAATCTGATCCGAATATTTTTCGTTAGATGAATTTTTGACCGTATTTTATTTATATTGTGTCGATTTATACTCGTATTTTTGTCGTTCCGAAATTTTTCTGTTTGCCGAATTGCTAACAAGGGTCTCGGCTAATGGTCTTGGAATTCGAATATCGTCAACTTTAGCAATCTTGACATGGCTGGGCCTGGGCCTTTCTTTACTGAAAATCACTTTCTAGGAGTTTATATATTAATAGTTTTTTTTTTCTCTCTCTTTATTTCATTTATTTATTTTAGAGAAAGGAGCCAGACTTAATTTTCTACTATTTTATTTCTTACATACTTGTAATAATAACATTCGGATCCAGACAGACGGTCTTCGCTGTCGTCCATTTCATTGGTAACTAGGGACACAGCCAATCATCGGCAAAACACAAAAAGACACCAGCCGAATGATCGATATGTAAACTTAAGTTGTTTTATATTGTCCTTTTTACAAGCCGAATCGTAGCTATACAAACCACACAGCCGTCTGAGTAAGAATTTGAATCCAAAATTTGTACTTGGACAGCCCTCCGTACTACCACTAGACTAGTACCTTAGCGAATATATATATATATATATATATATATATAGACACACACACACACACATGTTCTGATCTGGTTTTTTCTTTCACCATGTAGATTAATACACATGAGAGGGACAAGGTAATACACATGAGAGGGACAAGATAATCCTCTAGTCCCGCTCTAACGTCTAAGCTAAATTGAGAACAAAACAAAATATCGAAACTTCAGTAATGCACTTAGAAACTTCAAAAATAGTTCAAAATGAGACCATCTATTACTATTAAAAAAAATATGAAATCTAAGAATCTAAAAAAAATATCTATATTTAAAAAATCGCAAAAACTAAACAAAAAAGAAGAAGTTTAAATTGATGGAGATTTTTCCTGATTGTGAAGGATTCTTGGTTATTGGCATCTTCACTCTAAAGTTTATGCTTAGAATTGTAAGAGGAAGAAAGTAGGAAGAGGAAGGGGGATGATTTGTCTTTTGGGGCTGATTTTTGAAGAAAGATGAGTGCCTATTTGAAATATGTTGCCTCAAAGTAATTTTATGTGTTTTCCCTAGCACAAGTAAATTATTTGTGTTGCCCCCTAACACGCGTGTCACTTATCACTTTTGGGGTGCCTATATCAATTGTCTTTTTAAGATTTGAGATGTCAACTACTAATACCATATCAACAACTAATACCAAATATCTACTATTATCCTACCTTTTTTTTTAAGATTCTAAGATATCAACAACTAATGACATATATACATTCGTTTCTATTAGTACCTCTTTTAACAAAGATTTCTCTTTTTTAATCGAGGAGAGGCTTGAGTCTAAGATATGAACCTAAATATTTAAACTTTTTGGTTTCATATTTGTAAGTTCTTTCCCTCTAATCGGATTCGAGTTTTACTCACTTTAATTTATTTCTCAACTTGTTTAATTCTTCAATAAAAATTTAAATGATTTTACATGTTATGATATATTGTTTGGTATTGCTTATCTGAATTATTCATAAAGCATTCAAACTTACTAATCAAAATCGACGTGATAAACATGATGTTTTTCATATGGAATATGTTTCAAGTCCCTTATCGGATTTATGTTCAATTAACGCTAATTCCAATCCAAACCATTAAGGATTTCCGTTTTTACTCTTGAAAATCCTATATTTCTAGAAAAATGAGGGGTTATCGTTTACTTAGAAAGTACAAACAATAAAAAAAGGGTCTAAACTACATTATATCGAACACATTATCGAGACATCCCACAACATTCTAGAACACGAAATAAAGACTTTTCCATGCGTGTTTTATCCGTGTTTGGTTGTTGTGTCCAACTATATTATACAAATAGATCCGTACCAATGTGTAGGACCCAACTGCCACCCAAACTACCCTACATTTTCTCCCTCCCCCAATCCCAATTCCAATTCCAATTCCAATTCCAATTCCCATTCCCTCTCCCTCCCTCTTCCTCCAAAAAAAAAAAAAAAAATGAAATCTTAAAAATCCCCAAAAGAAAGAAGAAAACAAGAAAAGAAGGGAAAATAAAATCTTTTTGAGAAAGTAACGATAATACCTACCTAGCAATGGAGCTATTCAGACCGGCCAAAGTGGTTCGGCTGAAGAGCCACCACAACAAGTACCTCCTCGCCGACGAGGACATGGAGCACGTCGTCCAAGAGCGCAATGCCGCCGCCTCCCGGTCCTCCCACTGGACCGTCGAGATCCCGGAGACCTACTCCGACAGGGACACGCCCGTCCTCCGCCTCAAGTCCTGCCACGGCCGCTACCTCACCGCCAGCTCCGAGCCCTTCCTCCTCGGCATGGCCGGCCGGAAGGTCATCCAGACCCTCCCCCGCCGCCTCGACTCCTCCGTCGAGTGGGAGCCGCTGCGGGACGGCTTCCAGGTCCGCCTCAGGACGCGCTACGGCCAGTTCCTCCGCGCCAACGGCAAGATGCCGCCCTACCGGAACTCCATCACGCACGACATCCCGCACAGGACGACCACGCAGGACTGGGTGCTGTGGGACGTGGAGGTCGTGGAGCTGAGGAACGGGAATCCGCCGCCGCTGGCGCTGCCGGGCCCGGTGGCGCCGCCGAGGGTGGACTCGTCCGCATCGTCTCCGGGGTCCTCCTCGCCAAGCCTGTCGAGGGACGAGGTATTTTGAGATTCATTCGTGGAATTGGAGAAAGTTTCGAGCTTTCCTTTATTAGGAGTCAAAGAATTTAGGAGAACCTTTATAGCTTTCTTTGTTAGTATTAACTAAGCATCAAGAATCAGAAGAAAGTTACGAGCTTTCTTTATTCGGGGTCAACAATATCTTTATTAGGAATCGAGAATTAGGAGAAAGTTTGTAGCTTTCTTTGTTAGTATTAACTACGCATCAAGAATCAGGAGAAAGTTATGAGCCTTCTTTATTTGGGGTCAAAAATATCTTTACTAGGAATCAAGGATTAGAAGAAAGTTTGTAGCTTTCTTTGTTAGGATTGTTATGAGCTTTCTTTCTTCGGGGTCAACAATATCTTTATTAGGAATCAAGAATTAGGAAAAGTTTGTAGCTTTCTTTGTTAGGATTAACTATCTTGCACGGACATGAATTCGACTTGACACAATATAGACACTGCACCACGTCACTGACACGCCACATGCTTTGACACATCCTAGGGTATTTTGGAATGTCTATGTTGTCGTTTAATACGTGCTGTTGCCAGGTCCTTGCTGAGGAATGAAGTACTTAGTTTATCAGATTTCTTGAATTGGTGAAGTTAGGTTTCATCTTCATGTTTGGTGTTTGTAGTGGTATGGGTAAGATTCTCCTTTGTTAGGAAATATGTTGCACAGACACAAGTATGACACGACACAGTATGAAGACACATTTTGGTGAATCCTAGTATATCTTAGAGTGTCTGTGTTGTGTCTAATACGTGTTAGACATAATGCAGACATGATAAATTGTTTTCTTGAGGGTTCGTGCTTCCTAGGTTAGTCAGGAATTGGGAGAAAGTCTATTTTGTTAGGAATCAAGAATTAGGAGCAGGTTTTGTTGTTTTATTTTATTTACAATTACTTATAGATTTGCCTGGGGCTTCGATGCAGGCAGATATCTATAGAAGTTATGATTGCGTTTGATTAGTATACAAGATGTCTCGTCATGTTCTTGCTATTCTTCTTGAGTTTGCTTTAGTTTAGTTTGTTCAATCAAGAAGAAGGAGAAGCTTCATGCTTTCTTTATTTTTAGTTATTTAACTTAAATGCAGAAGGAAAGCTATAGAAATTATAAATAGCATTGCTTGTAGTTATAGAAATAGTTGATTCTTGGATCGGATTCGCTTTCTTGAATTTTGTTTTAGTTACTCTGTTCTTAATCTTGTTTGGTTGCTGAAACTGGGATTTAATTGTGCCACCTTCCATTTTTTAGTCCTGAAAAATGTATAACAAGAGGGAGGAGCTATTTCTTCTTGATGAGTTTCTTAAATTGGTATGGGTGTGTTGAAGTTGCTCTTCTTATAGGTTTTTAATATTGTTCTTTATTGAGGTACTCGCTAGCTTCAATTTTTAGTTCCGTTGCTTTGATCTCTCTGAGTATTCTTGAACGTTGAGTTATGTACATCATATTTAATCTTAGATGTTCTTGTGTGTGAGTCTGTATCAGCTTGCTTTTGTTTGACTGCTGTAATCAAGAAGTAGGAGAACTCTTACCTTTTTGCTGTGGTCAAGAACTTTATATGGTGTCATATTCCTATTTCTTGTTAGTCCCGGGGGCTTGATCGAAGATGAAAACTAATGCAATCGAGATCTGAGATGTCACACAAAACTTTGTGATGATCAAACTCAAGATCTACGAATAAAACTAAAAAGCCAAATTACAATATGAAGGAGAAAAATAGCAAAGAGAAGATCTCTTGTTCTTCCTTGCAAACGTGTTGCAATTGGGACAGAACAAGTTACAATAGTCTAGAGAGATGAGAAGAAGAACAATGCTGGGGTGTCAAAACACCGTTGCTCAAAGCAAGATTCGCCCCACACGATCTGCTTCCAGGAACCAGCAAGTTTGAAGAACTTGTGGAACGCTCGATGTCACCTCTGTTCTGACTCCTCGGATGGACTTGCAATGGCGGCAGCAACTCCCTCTCTTTCTCTCTTTTCTGACTTGTATTTTTCGTAGTAGTCACAAAGGAGGCCAGAAGAGAGTATTTATAGAGAGAGGGTGGAAACCCTAGCCGCCTCTTCAGTTATGGAAAGATTGAATCAAATCACAAAAAGATAGCAACGAATTAATTCTAATCCCACAAAGATAGGAACTGAATTAATTCAAATCCCACAAATATAGTAACGAAATTAATTCAAATCCCACAAAGATAGGATCTGAATTAATCGCATTGATTCACCCTTTCCATAACCGATTTGAAATCTGCACAGTCAGCGTAGCCCTCCATGCGGCAGCAGCAGCAGCAGCCTGGCCGCTTGGACCGCTTGGGCCGCATGGACCGCATGTGCCGCGTGAGCCGCATGAGCCGCATGGACCGCATGAGCCGCATGGACCGCATGGACCGCATGAGCCGCATGAGCCGCATGGACCGCATGGACCGCATGAGCCGCATGAGCCGCATGGACCGCATGAGCCGCATGAGCCGCATGGACCGCATGGCCGCATGAGCCGCATGAGGCCGCATATGAGCCGCATGCCGCATAAGACCGCATGGCCGTATATGAGCCGCATAAAGACCGCATGACTACTGACGTGCTAAGTGCAAAGTGCGCCAACAAAACGCCACATTACGCCTCATGAACCCATGAGCCCGAGTCCGAGTCCGAGTCCGAGTCCGAGTCCGAGTCCGAATCCGAGTCCGAGTCCGAGCCCGAGTCCGAGTCCGAGTCCGAGTCGCTAAGCCCCTTTGGGGCTTAGCTCCAAGTGGAATTAATCCAAGAGAATGACAAAAGCATTAATGCTTAATCCTTGGAGCCTTATTCTTACCTCCTAGTAAAATCACCCACATGGTTCCCTCCTTAGGGTCACCACCCCATGTGCATCTCTCAACAACACACCCAAGTATATATGTTGAGATAACTCATGGTGCTTTTCCAATGTGGGACTAAAATTTTACAAGGCATGTTGAGAGCAAGCTCTCTCCATGTAAGTAAAGCACCAACAATCCCCCACATATCACAACATATATATGTGTCCAGGGTTGAGCGTTCCCTACAGTAACTGTCCATTTTGCATTAGGATAGATGTCGCTGACGACTTGAATCTTCCCGCATGGGTTAAATAACAATGTGATACAAGAATGGACTACGCCTTGAATTCTGCACCACAATTGTAATTCTTTCCACTCACAAAGTGTAGTTACGTGTGCTTCTGGCTGCACATTAAAGGCCCTGTGCCAGCCTGGTTTCAGTGTATAATTTTGGGCGTCTACAAGTTTACCCTCAAGAGACGGCCTGATATCTCTTTTCATACACTATAGGTGAGTTCTTTATTAAAGAGATATGGCATGAAGCCTTGCGCTTCCTTGCGGTGCTACGTCGCTATGACATGGCCTGAAGCCGAGGCATTACCCCTACCTGGGAACCTCATCGTAGTGTCATACTACTGTAGCATGAGGTCACAAGCCTCTTTGTAGTGCCAAACTACCCAGCATGAAGCCTAAGGCTTCCTTGCGGTGTTACGCCGCAACGACATGGCTTGCAATACCGAGGCTTTACCCCTACCTGGGTACCTCATCGTGGTGTCGTGCCACTGTAACATGGGGCCATCCTCCCCTTTGTAGTGCTGTCTACAACTCTTTAATTACGTCATACAGCATTAGACTACCTGCCTATTTGCGGTGCTACGCCGCTGTGACTTGGCTTGCAAAGCCGAGGCATTACCCCTACCTGGGAACCTCATGGTGGAGTCACCCCACTGTAGCATAGAGATTCACTCCTTGTAGTGCTGCTCTACCGTGCTTCCTGTAAAGCACACCAGACATTCACTCTGCCTGAGAACTCATTAAGGCGTTTAAGCCAACCTTCCACAGGATCTATTTTTTCGTAGAAAAATACATAGTAGACAACAGTGGTTATGGGTCCGTATCCCTTCCATGTTCCAGAGAACAAGTACCCACTGTTACCTGATAGTTTCCCAGTCAGTGATCCTCCTTTGAACCAAAAGTTAGATGCCTAGTAGATTTCTCTTTGAACTAATAGCATAAAACTTTATGGTAGGATTACAAAGACACACTATCAGAATGCCTTCAAGCCCATTTTACAAGCTGTGTCATCGACCAACTGGCGTTTGAGGCCCTTTGTGAACGGATCTGCCAGGTTCTCCTGACTCCGAACATCAACCACTGCAATTACACCTCTTTTGATAAGATCGTGTACTGCCCTGTGCTTCAACCGCACAGTCCTCTTCTTCCCGTTGAAGAGGTCATTTGATGCCACCGTCGCAGTCGCCTGGTTGTCACAGTATATCGGTATCGCCGGTATCTGAGCCCCAACCACTGGAAGATCATACATGAGCTTCCGAAGCCATTCTGCTTCATCTGCTGCAGTTTCAAGTGCATAGAATTCAGATTCCATGGAGGAACGAGAGAGTATAGTCTGCTTCTTCGACTTCCACGATATAGCAGCTCCACCCAAGGAAAAGACATATCCACCTGTGGATCTCTCGCTTTCCACCTCTGAACACCAGCTAGCATCACTGAAGCCTTCCACTACTGTCGGATACCCGTTGTAGTGCAGTGCATATGTCTGAGTCTTCTTGAGATATCTCATTACTCGCTTCACAGCTTTCCAGTGCTCAACCCCTGGGTTGCTTGTGAACCGACTCAGCATTTCCACGGCGAAAGCTATGTCAGACCTTGTGGCAGTAGTTGCGTACATCAAACTTCCGATAACGCTAGAATACTCCAGCTGCCTGACGCTTTCCCTCGAGTTTGGCTTCAGCTTCTGATCACACCTGTATGGCGTATCGATCCCTGGAAGATCCTTATACCCATAGCGTGTGAGCATCTTCTCAATATAGTGAGATTGTGACAGCGCTACTCCAGTGTCTGTCCGGATGATCTTTATGTCCAAGATGACATCTGCATCCCCCAAGTCCTTCATACTGAACTTGGTTGAGAGGAACTTCTTTGTCTCTGTGACACAGCCTATATCCGTACCTAGGATTAGCATGTCGTCCACGTACAGACAAACGATGACTCCTCTTCCATCAGCGAACTTTGTGTAAACACATTTGTCCGTCTCGCTGACTCTGTAGCCGTTTGACCTAATAACTTTGTCAAACTTCTCATGCCACATCTTGGGAGCTTACTTCAAACCATATAATGATTTCACCAACTTACAGACTTTGTCTTCAAGACCTTTGACGACAAATCCATCTGGCTGTTGCATGTAAATCTCTTCGGTCAGCTCCCCATTCAGGAACGCTGTCTTTACATCCATCTGATGTATCACCAACTTATGTATAGCTGCTAGAGCGATTAACATCCTGATGGTGGTCATCCGAGCTACTGGAGCGTACGTGTCGAAGTAGTCTATCCCCTGTTTCTGAGAAAATCCCTTGGCGACCAGCCTGGCCTTGAACTTGTCAATAGTTCCATCTGCCTTCATCTTCTTCTTGAAGATCCATTTACATCCAATAGGCTTTTCTCCTTCAGGTAGATCTACCAACACCCATGTGTTATTGGAGGTGATAGAGTCAAACTCGTCATTCACTGTCTCCTTCCAGAAGATAGCATCTCTGGTCTTCATCGCCTCATCATAGGTAAGCGGATCTGCTTCCACATGATAGGTGACAAAGTCATCTCCGAAATCTTTCGGTCTCCTCGCTCGCTTAGCTGACGGCTCGGCGAGTTCTGGTGCAAGAGTTGTTTCATCAACAACAGCTTCTTCTTGGACTACTGGCTCGTATGAGATTTCAGTCTCATTAGTACCTACATCATTTTCCGGAATATCCGAAAGAATAATGTTTTTGTCTTTTGCGAACTTGTCTTCAAAGTATTCAGCATCGCGAGATTCGATAATATGATTTGATTCAATATCAAAAAATCTCCGAGCATCACTCTTCTCGGCATACCCCAAGAAGATAGCCTTCGTAGTCCTTGTCCCCAGCTTCTGAATCTTCAGATCTGGAAGCTTCACATACGCCAGACACCCCCACACTCGAATGACATTCAAGTTGGATCTGACTTTGAACCAGAGTTCATGAGGAGTTACGTCCGACGTTGCATATGGCACTCTATTCAGAATGAAAGTGGCCGTTAATGCAGCTTCTCCCCAGTAGCATTTTGGAAGACCTACAGTGAGCAGCATGGAATTCATCATTTCTGTTAATGTCCGGTTCTTCCTCTCTGCTACTCCGTTGGATTGAGGAGAATATGGAGCAGTAGTCTCGCATATGATTCCATGTTCTTTGCAGAACGATGCGAATTCATGAGACCTGTACTCCCCACCTCGATCACTTCTCAGCCTCTTGAGTTGTTGTCCAGTCTGCCGTTCAGCCTCGGCCCTGAACTCTCTGAACTTCTTGAAAGCTTCGTCTTTGGACTTGAGCAAGTAGACGAACGCGTATTTTGAGAAGTCGTCGATGAAGGTTATGAAATACTTCATTCCGGCCTTCGTGGAGAAATGTTTGAAGTCACAGATATCGGAGTGCACCAACTCCAGAAGATCTGTGCTTCTATTGACCCGATGAAAGGGTTTCCTTGTGATCTTCGTCTGAGCACACACCTCACACTTCTCCACCTTACCCCCACATTTGGAGATAAGTCCTAGACTAGACATTTTGTTAATTCTCTTACAATGAACATGTCCTAGTCTATTATGCCACAACTCAAGAGAATAATCAAAAAATGCAACTGCATTAATGTCTTCAAACTGGTTAACAAGCTGAATTTTAAACATGCCTTCGGTTTGATAAGCCTTCCCGAAGTATGTTCCTTTCTTGGACGTCACCATTTGACCAGCATTGATGTCCATCCTCAAGCCTGCGTTGCAGAGCAGGCTCCCAGAGATCAGGTTCTTGGCAATCGCCGGAACATGCTTCACACCTTGAAGCGTCAGAGTGTTCCCAGAAGTGAGTTTCAGTTCCACGGTCCCGATCCCCAGAACTTCAGCTTGGGCCTGGTTTGCCATGACAACCTTCTCAGATATCGGCTGGTACGTGACGAACCATTCCTTGCCTGAACAGACATGGCAAGTCGCACCAGTGTCTATCCACCAGTCAGAGTCAACCCCCACAGTTGTGACCTGTCCGATCATAGCAACAACGTTAGAAACCAATAAAACCTTATTAGGCTCACCTTTCTCTGATTGTTTAGACTTAGATCTACATTCACTCTTGTAGTGGCCTTTCTTGCCACAATTATAACAAGTCACGTGGGACTTAGTCTTCTGTTGCTTGAAAGAAGGACCCTTCACTTTTAGATTAGCGAAGTCCTTCTTCTTGGGATGAGAAGCCGCCTGCTTCCCCTTGGAATCTCTTGTCTGCACAAGATTGGCTTTAGCCAACTGTTTGGACAGAGTGTCCACCTTCTGTTGAGAACGCATCTCGTCCTCAACATGGATCTCTTGAAGTAGATCTCCCAAGATAATGTCTAGCTTCTTTCTGTGCATCCTTGCATAGAAGGTACTCCATCCAGCAGGAAGTTTTGAGACGATCCCTCCGACGACAAACTTGTCGGGAAGGGGCATCTCTTCGTCTTCCAGTTTCTGACGCAGCTTCAGAAATTCTTTCACCTGTGGCAGCATGGACTTTTCGTCCTCAAAGAGCAATTTGTGATATTTTTCAACCACAAACATTTTGCTCCTGTTCTTGTCTTCTTCATACAGATTTTCCACAGACTCCCATATGTCTCTGGCAAGTTCCTTCTTCGAGTAGGATTCTGCCAGGGAGTCCTCCATAGCATTCAGGATGATAAGCCTGCAGATGCTATTTTCTCTTCTCCATTTGGCCTGGAGTTTGGTAGCCGCGTTGATGGCGGCAATAGATCCAGTGTCTGGAACAGAGGGTTCTTCCTCCAACAGAACATGATCAACATCTTTCAGTTGAAGAGTTAGGTACACCTTTCTCTTTCAGACTTGATAGTGCTCTCCATCGAACTTTTCCAACTTGCAGAAGTCCGATTGGAGGAGCGAAGCATTAATGTTTTCCATCTATACGGATCTTGCTTTGAGATTGTTAGTCCCGGGAGCTTGATCGAAGATGAAAACTAATGCAATCGAGATCTGAGATGTCACACAAAACTTTGTGATGATCAAACTCAAGATCTACGAATAAAATTAAAAAGCCAAATTACAATATGAAGGAGAAAAATAGCAAAGAGAAGATCTCTTGTTCTTCCTTGCAAACGTGTTGCAATTGGGACAGAACAAGTTACAATAGTCTAGAGAGATGAGAAGAAGAACAATGCTGGGGTGTCAAAACACCGTTGCTCAAAGCAAGATTCGCCCCACACGATCTGCTTCCAGGAACCAGCAAGTTTGAAGAACTTGTGGAACGCTCGATGTCACCTCTGTTCTGACTCCTCGGATGGACTTGCAATGGCGGCAGCAACTCCCTCTCTTTCTCTCTTTTCTGACTTGTATTTTTCGTAGTAGTCACAAAGGAGGCCAGAAGAGAGTATTTATAGAGAGAGGGTGGAAACCCTAGCCGCCTCTTCAGTTATGGAAAGATTGAATCAAATCACAAAAAGATAGCAACGAATTAATTCTAATCCCACAAAGATAGGAACTGAATTAATTCAAATCCCACAAATATAGTAACGAAATTAATTCAAATCCCACAAAGATAGGATCTGAATTAATCGCATTGATTCACCCTTTCCATAACCGATTTGAAATCTGCACAGTCAGCGTAGCCCTCCATGCGGCAGCAGCAGCAGCAGCCTGGCCGCTTGGACCGCATGGACCGCATGTGCCGCGTAAGCCGCATGAGCCGCATGGACCGCATGAGCCGCATGGACCGCATGAGCCGCATTAGCCCATGAGCCCATGAGCCCGAGCCCGAGTCCGAGTCCGAGTCCGAGCCCGAGTCCGAGTCCGAGTCCGAGTCGCTAAGCCCCTTTGGGGCTTAGCTCCAAGTGGAATTAATCCAAGAGAATGACAAAAGCATTAATGCTTAATCCTTGGAGCCTTATTCTTACCTCCTAGTAAAATCACCCACATGGTTCCCTCCTTAGGGTCACCACCCCATGTGCATCTCTCAACAACACACCCAAGTATATATGTTGAGATAACTCATGGTGCTTTTCCAATGTGGGACTAAAATTTTACAAGGCATGTTGAGAGCAAGCTCTCTCCATGTAAGTAAAGCACCAACATTTCTTTCCTTGTGTTTGGACTTAGTAGATTACTCGACTCCTTCTTGGATCGAGGGAGTTTGGGTTTGAGCAAAAGTGAGGATTATAAAAGGAAATCAGGAGTCCCTTGCTTGTTTGGCTCTACAACTAGGATTTTGTTCTAGTTCTTTTTGTCTTCTAGTCATTTAAGTTAAAGATACTAAACAAAGATGAGGTACTTGTTGGCAGGGACGGGCTTACTAGATTCATATTTTGGCGTCATATTTGAGCTTGATGTTGGATCTTTCTGTTATTTAATCCATTTCTCTTTGTTCGGATGCTTGTTTTGATGGAACCTTTTTTTTTTTTTTTTAGTAAGAGATTTTTTTTTTCATGTGTGCGCGTTTGTTTACTATTATATCTAGGGAATTAATGATACTGTATATGAGTGCTGGGATATATAGCAATAGGAATCGTTTCTTCTTTTATGTCAATGTTCTATGCAACAACTAAGAATCTATATTGTCTTGTCTTCCTATTGTCGTCTTGTACTTGGACATGTAGCCGTCTGTCCCAATTTGAGCCAAGGATCATAAAGCTTGAAGAGTTTGGTTCATGCAAATACAGGAAGATGGCAATAGAAATTGCATCTCCTTGTCCTTGATTTGTTGTTTCATGAAGCAGGGGTTGGGGGTGGTTGGAGTTCACTTTAGTTTTTGACCTTGTTCTTCTAGCATTACTAAAAGAAAAAGGGAAAAAAAAAGGTGAAGAAATTGCTTTCCTCGTTTGCTTGTACAAGAAGACCAGAAGGGTCAAAAGCGGGGTTGGACATTTCTCCTAAGCTGATGGCAATGTAGTCGATGATGATCTATATTTTTGGTATATCAGAAAGTTGAAGATGATTTAGTTTCTTGTGTATCCTTATCGTCTTTATTTTCCACATCACTTTCTATGCATCAGAGTTTCTCGATTTTGTTCAGGCTGTCTATAATTCACCTTGCATTTACCTAATAACCGCATATAGTTTTGCTTGTGCGGCAATTATAATTATATGTGCATTCATCCTATTGATTTTAGTCCTAAATGTTATTTTGCTTTCTATTCATGTTCTTGTATAAATTTGCTTGTATTCTTATTTTTTGCTCACCTGTCTGGAATTTAGTCTCATTTTTCTCATATGAAGCTACATATAGATTTGAATGCCATTGTTGATTTCTCTGATGTTTATTTTAATCCTTAAACTGTTCTTTCGGTTGCAGTCTTTATCTTCATTCAGTGGCTCGCCGCACAAGTCTGAGGGTCGGACTATCTACTATGCGATTGCAGAAGATGATGGAACCGTGGATAACTCTGGAGAGCAGTCCTTCAGCTTCAAAGGAACAAGTGTCGCTGAGTTGACAGAGAAGCTGGAGGAGGAAACTGAGCTCAGCGGTGTAATTGTATGCTCGAGGAACCCACTGAACGGTCAACTATGTCCCCTTCGTTTGCAGCTCCCACCCAACAACAGTACGATGCATATCGTGGTGGTTCAGGCTGCTTCGAAAGGTCAGTTTCCTTCTTTAAATTTTTACGGGTGCTCTGTCAGTTTCCTTATTTATATGTCCAATGGACAGATGAAAAATTGACACTAGCAACCTTAACATACTAGGAATACTTTCCTACATATCAACAATGCAATCTAGCAGAGTAGAAGGAACTCATCATATTCTAGTGACCACCAAGAAAACCGGTCTCTAACTTAACCTAACAAAAACTGCATTTTATTACAAATTACTTTGCAATTTAAACTGTTATTTGGATTTGTAAATGTCTTAATATCATTGCCAACCGTTCAATTATATGCCTAACCTTGTTGCATGATGCTATCTATGCTTTAATGCTTAGTGTAGTGCCTGGTATTTGTTCTAGCTGTGTATGTTTTGTTGGTTCTCAAGTACTACTAGATCAACTTTAGTATTGTTCTTGATGTTTACTTTGTACTAGGTCATTAAATTTTAAATGGCTCTAATAGACCCTTGCTTTTGTCTTTGTCCAGTGGCGAAGACTTTCAACAGGCCTTAGAGTCCCCTATAGGAGGGAGCGATGAAAAACTACCGATGCCTCTGGACGTCAGTGCATTATGCCATTATTTTCTTCGGATATACATTCTTCAGGCATTGTTGTCCGCCTTTGAACATCAACCATCGTCACCTAAGGATGTTTGTACTTCATTGAGATTGTGGAAAAGGTGCTGTTAGCCAACCCATCTTTGATGTAAATAGTACTAGAGGACTAAGAGGTTGCATCATTATATGATTTTTCTTCTTCTTCTTCTTCTTCTTTTTTTGTTGTTGTACCGATGTTGTTGTCGAATGTTAGACTGGCCATTTGATTGGGAATACCTTTTTGTTCAGATTATGAATTGACCAATTGGTAAAGTTTGTATTACGGAGGATTTCATCCTAGTTCTTCTACCTGCGGCAGTAATTGGAGTTATATTTGCTTGCATATGGCTCCGTTCTTTGTTATTTGGTAGTGGCATGATGGTTCATCTTTTAATATCGACGATCGATAAATTTAGCGGCCTCTGTTTGGGAGGGAGGCGCCAGAGTCAGGTCGTAGATCATCGATGTTTGTTCAGTGTTGTGTTGGTCCTACACTGATTGATACCAAGGTTTCAACTTGGAAAATAAGGAACAAAAAAAGGATTTGATGGAGTACCTATAACATATCAAGAACATAGATAATAATCTGAACTGGAGTTGAACGGGGGAATCAACTAGCCAGCAGTGTTACTGTCCACACTCGCTAAGGTCACTCATGCTGATCCAAGCCTGGTTAATCCAGAGTTTTATCATACTCAATTTGTGCAAATTACAAGATCCTTGATTCACTAGGTTACCGAACCGGAGAGGGATTAGTTATCCATGATCTAGGTATGTTTCATCTTTATTTTCCTTTTATCTTCTTTTTGTTTTGAGAAGCAATCGAGTGGATACTCAGTTGAAGGGTAAAGTGCAAAAAACTCCTCGTTAAATTTGTGTTTTTTGCACTAAAAGATTCCATGCTCTTAAAATTGCCAAAAGTATGAATTAAGCTCATTTTGCCCCCAAATGACAATTTTACCCCTGCCCCCCTCCCCCCCCCCCCCCCCCCTTCTTCGGCTGTGTTCGCCGGCGAGGAGGAGGAGGGGGGTGCGCTCGCCGGCGACCGGCGACGGAGGCGGAAGAGGGGGGGGGGGGGGGGGGGGGTCGGGGCCGGCGAAGGAGGAGGAGGAGCGGGGGGGGGGGGGGGGGGTTCGCCGGCGAGGGAGGAGGGGAGGGGGCTGTTCGCCGGCGAGGGAGGAGGAGGGGGGGGGGGGGGGGGGGTCGGGGGGAGGGAGGCTGTTCGCCGGCGAGGGAGGAGGAGGGGGGGGGGGGTCGGCGGGGGGGGGGGGGGGGGGGAGGGGGGGGGGGGGGGGGGGGGGGGGGGAGAGGTTAGAGGGGAGGGGGAGGGGTAGTTTAGGTATAAATTTTTTTAAAATTTGGCGGGAAGGGCCTAACCGAGCGGATGTATAATCTAAGGAGGGGTAAACTGCAAAAAAAGTCTAAAAGGTCTTTTAGTGCAAAAGGCAGAAATTTAGCGAGAGGTTTTTTACACTTTACATGACACACAGGAAGGAGTGGACAATGGGCCAATGGTTCTGAGCATTACAACATGATCATGGAGAAGTACGCTCGTTGGTGCTTGCATTTAACTGAAGCAGCACTGATTACGAATCTTCTCTAGTTGTAGTTGTGCTTGGGTTTGCCTATCAAATCTCTAATTTTCTCCCTAGATCAAAACTACCTGCAGCTTCAATCTGGAGATGCTAAAAGGGATTCAGGTGACCACTTATTTGGCTAACAGGTGGAGACATAACGCCATCATGGTTGGATGGGTTCGATCCTACAAAGAAACGGATTATTCCTTCCAATTAATGGTGAAAAAACTTGGATCAAGGCACGGGTTTGGTCATTGTGCCCACTAATCGGATTCTCACACTGACATTCACTGTAATTGTCTTAGAAAAAAAATTTAAAATTATTAAGCGCACAACTACCATCCGACAGATAATCAGCGACAACAAAGCTTTATCAGTGAGCTACTTCTAACAACAATACCAACAGGATTACACCACAAGTGTCAGCAGCTGCTGAGAATGCAAGAAACAGGGATTACTTTGGAAATCTGCTCCCAACAGCACTACCAACAGGAATACCATTATGCAGGCCACGCAAACCCCATTCCCGCGCAATCCAGTAAAATACTGACATGCATTAAACATCAAGAAGGAATATATAATAAATAGCTCATAATTTACTAGAAGTTCCAACCAAGAGGGGTTATATATATAATATACATGCTGAATCAATTAACTTCTCTATCTACAGTTGCCATACTGCGATTCTACAACCAACAGATACCACCAGAAAACAAACCAATGTAGGCTCTTACATTCACTCTTACCAGTAATCAAGGGGAATGCTAGTGGCATTACAAATGCTCTTCGCCTTTCATCTTCAGCAATGATTTGCAGCCAGAAAGTAAAACTTCTGCTAACCAATTGAATCCACATGAGTAAAGATGAATGCTGACACATTTCAACAAGAACTTTCTCCCCAAAAGATAGAACAGGAGTCATTGCTCAGCACACTTCACCCCTGAAAGATACACCTGGGACTGTATGACACTTCCCCCAATCATGAATCCTGGCATCACCATCAGACCAACCTTCGGCTTTTCTCCCTCGCCCAAAATAATGTTCTTCACAACACTTTCCATATAAACCTCTGAAAACTCTGTACCTCCCTTCACCTGAAAGATCCTGACGATGGGGTCAAAAGAATATGCCAGCCTGTGCAGCAACCAGATCGACTTGGCTAATTTCAGAAAAGCTTGATAGAACGGAGTCCTTGGGTGACCCCCATCCATCACATAATTCCTTTGATCCAGATTTCCAAAAAATGAAGTTTCCATCTTCTGGTGCACGACCATGAGATACTTGCTCCTGCAAATTTTCCGAAAACAGAGTCTGGGCTTTGGCTCAGTACGTCTAATGGATCCATAGCCCTAACTGCAAGAAACTGATGGAAGAAGCTCTCGGTAGAAACATTAACATTGCCGGAGTCGACAGAAAAACTCTCTTCTTGGAACCCACTGAACATTTTTTGGCAAATGTGAGACTCAAATGCATACTTTTTGTGAGCCCTCTTGGAATAAACAGCTGCAGGTTCAATTGCATGAGCTGCAGCATCAAGATCCCATCCTGCAGCTTTCATCATGTTGATTAATGGCTTTGAGAAATCGTGGATGGATTTGTAAGCAGTTTCCACAAAGGTAGAGAAGAGATTTGGACTTAATTCAACTGAAAAGAAATTGTTTTCTTCTTCAGAGTCTTCTGGCCCCTTGGACAGCAAACCCCTTTGCTTGAGTTTCTTCTCGAGCTTAATCTTTCGTTGGCTGGACTCTTGGATTTGTTGGTGCAAGTTGACAATCTCAGAATCTCTAGTCTGGATTTGAGACTGAAATTTCTTGACCATCACCTCATATGTCTTTAGCAAGCTCTGTTGCTCTTGGATTTCTGCAGCTAGACGTGAATCCTGAGGCGATGTCGATGGGGGCCTGGGATTGTTATCTCTATAAGAATGCTTGAGTTCTGAGAGCTTCATGAGTTCCTCAATAACAAGTTTATCCGCAGCCTGGATCCTGTCTGGATCGTATGGTGTATGAGCTTCCTGGAGCTGGATGTATGCTGCCTTCAGAGAGGAAATGTTGCTGAAAATCTTGGATACCAAGGCCTCCATCGATTCTTTGTTCTGATTTACGGACTCATCCATAGGTTGAGGATAGACCTTCTGGCTATTGCTATCATGGTTTTGGGTTTCTTTAGGTCCTGTGCGCAGCATAGCTGCCTTCGCTTAGGCAACTGCTCTGGCTTTCTTCAGATAGAATGCCAGTGATCTTTGGACCTGTAGTAAGAAATGTAGTATCATCTAAGGAGTCCGGAAAAGAATCTTAAAGGCTATCATATTTATGTAGAATATTAAAAAAAGCTTTCATGTAATATAAAATGTCAACTTATGGACCTATTATTAAACCTTATGAATATCCGAGTATTGCTAGCCGTGCCAAGAGATATGAAGGAATTCTTGCGTACTTGAGAGCGTTTCATGTAAAATTTCTTAGAACCAAGTCTAGACTCTAGATGTGATATTCCCTGAAGCAGAGTACAATCGAATATCTCAAAACTTGAAAGGCTAAAATGTTGAAGTCATATTCGTGCTTCGAGTAGCATCAAATCATATCCGTGCTTCGAGTAGATCTAATTAAGTAAATCATGAGCTATAATACCCCAGTTAATAGCATTAAATGTACTTTATCAAGTACATTATTTTATGTGTTGTGTACATTTGAAGTAAAGGGGGGAGAGTTTTTCATTCAATATCAATTTATGCTCATTGGGAGAGAGATGAGTTGTTTTACCAGTTGAGAGAGAGAGAGAGAGAGAGAGAGAGAGTTTTAAAGAGAGTAGTTTAAGAGAGGGAGATTTAGTACAGCAAGGGTAGAGAGAGTTTAGACAGAGTAAGTACATGTGCCAACATTAACATCCAATATAGGCTGTCCTTTTAGGAGAGTACACAAACCATTATGGCCTTTGAGTGAAATCAGGGAAGTAGGAATGGGTTGAGTTATTGGGCTGCCTCTTTTCTTCCAACAGTAACTGTCCAATAGACAAACTCAAACAGTCTAAAATGAGGACCTGATATAACTTTGATTGCTCCAAGAGCCATAACACACACACACACACACACACACAAAATTCTTACTTCAACAATTTCCTCTTGAAGTGTTGTCTACACACTACCACAGTTCAACTAGTAAACTGGCAATGTATATTTTTAGTGGCATAAAGATTATATATCATATACCCTTCTACTTATTTTTATACTTTATTTGGTGTTTTGTAAGTGGATATGGACGGATAGTCCAACAAGTAGATTTCAATCTACACCCCATCTTGTAGTACCTTACCATATGCCAATTCAGTGGGTACACAATGTGGATCCATCTTCTTTAACTACGACCAAATAGTAGTGAGACCATTCCATTCAAAGAGGACTACTACATTTCCAACAATTTTGCTAGACATAGAGGCTTTAGTCTTAGGAAGGACAACAAAAATAAAGGAACTGATTATATTCCTTACTCTAGGCAAAGGGAGTGATTAACTTCCTATATATATAGAACAACTCTCTCTCCTTTTTCTAATGAGCATGAAATGACGTATTGAATGAAAACCCTCTCCAACTTTAACGTACACAACACGTGAACCAATGTGTGACAAAGTACATTCAATGCTATCAACGGTGTATAATAACATCGATTTTTACTCAGTAGGGAAAGCATAAGGATGACTGTTTATAGCAAGTAAAAAGTGACGATACGAGATGTGAGAGCTAGTCCTTGGCCGCACTAGCTCATATATATATATATATATATATATATATATAGGAAGCGGATCAAAAGTCCCCCTTAGAAAAACCCCTAAAAACCCCCTCACTCAAATCCGTAATTTAATGTTAATATTAATGTTAATATTAACATTAAATACTAAAATTAACATTAAACTTAACATTAAAATTAATATTAACATAACATTAACATTAACATTAACATTAATATTAATATAAAAATAAAAATAAATATTAATATTAATATTAATATTAATATTAATATTAATATTAATATTAACATTAATATTAACATTAATATTAACATTAACTTAATATTACGGATTAGAGTGAGGGGGGTTTTTAGGAGGTTTTCTAAGAGGGGCTTTTGATCCGCTCTATATATATATATATATATATATATATATATATATATAGGGGGGTAAACGGGATAAAGCTATAGGCTCATATTTCTACACGAGCTAATGCACGTGGACCAATAGGAATGGAGTGCACTAGTGCACATGGATGCATATGAGATGTAGGAGTCCAATCCTATTGGTCCACGTGTATGGCTCATGTAGGAATATGAGACTATGGCTCATATCCCGTTTACCCATACCCATATATATATATATATATATATATATATATATATATATATACTGTCCAGCTTAAACTTGGATCTTTTATTACATATCTTTTTGGACTGTGTCCGAGTATATTTCTTTGTACGTGGTTCCTAGATTTATTGTGTCTATTGAATTATCCTTCATCCGAACGAGTCTCTAAGGCAAGCTCCACCCTCACTTGACTGTCAACAACGTGATTCTCTGTCGGACGGACGTCCTCCAGGTTCGGCCCTCAACCACTCACTACATGAATATCTCGATTTATCCCCCTTTAACTATATAGGTACACATATTGCGCCTACAGGGATTCGATCCTCCAAGCCGCTTTTTCAGATCATTACACTTGGAAAGGGAGAGATTTTTGTTGCACGAATACGGAGATGGGTATGGATAAGGACAAGATAAACTAGCACACACTATAGTAGGACACATATCGTACGTGTATAGGACACAACCCAGATGCTCCAAAATAAACTAGCACACACTATAGTAGGCGTCATTCTCCAAATCGTTTTGTCCTTACCGTGTCGTCTTGTATCAATGCAACATACATGCTTATCAGTATTGGCCATTGACATCTTAGGACCAACCGAGGAGACAGAATTAAGTAGAAGGAAAGAGAGATCTTACATTAAAACCCTCTGATTTTAGTTTTTTTAATCAAAAGAAGTGTTCTACCAATTGATTCTACCAATTGATTCTTACATAGTGTAGCTTGCTCCTTCCCCTAGAAATTTAATTACTGGAAATTGCTGAGAAACCCAATTTCGGGGTTGATTTTTATGAAAAATCCATCCGCATGATGGGTTTTATGAAATGCCCAGAATTATATATTTCCACGTTAAGTATTCAAAGATTCCCTTTAGATGCTCTGTATTTACAAAATTAATACCATAACTACCCCTCCGCACAAACTCAGATCTGGATTGCTATTCTCGTCGTCTTCTTCTTCTTCACGAGAGTTCTGAATTCCATTGCTCTCATCTTCAGCAGAGATCGCAAAGATCGTTCGTAGTTCACCATGCTTTTTTTTTCCAGTCGAATTCCGATCATCGCTCATCTTCTTCTTCTTCTTCTTCTTTTTCGACAATTAGGTCAATTATGGAGAGAAGATCTTCTTTTCCATAAGAGTTGGCATCGTTTTGAAAGAAGAACGAAAATTCTTGAATCTTTATTCATGTCAAATTTTTTTCCACAAAACAAAAAAATAAAAAATTAGGTTTCTGTCAACTGTTCTCCATCGATATCACACGAAGAATAGTCATTCTCCTGCATTTTTAACAAGGAGAATGCCATTCTCCGTGTTGAATGGCATTCTCCGTGTTACTAACATGGAAAATGACCATTCTCCTGTATTTTAACATTTGAATGACCATTCTCCGTGTTACCATTCTCCGTGTAATTTAGCACGGAAAATGGTCATTCTCCTACGTTTAACACTGGAAATGACCATTTTCCGTGTAAATTAACACGAAAAATGCCATTCTCCGTATAAATTAACACGGAGAATGCCATTCTCTGTTTTATTTAACACGGAGAATGGCATTCTCCGTGTTTCTAACATAAAGAATGGCCATTCTCCTGCGTTTTAACACTGGAATGACCATTCTCCGTGCTAAATTACAAGGAGAATGACCATTCTCCGTTTTATTTAACACGGAGAATGGCATTCTCCGTGTTTCTAACACGGAGAATGGTCATTCTCCTGCGTTTTAACACTGGAATGACCATTCTCCGTGCTAAATTACACGGAGAATGGCCATTCTCCGTTTTATTTAAAACGGAGAATGCCATTCTCCGTTTTATTTAACACGGAGAATGGCACACGAAGAATGGTCATTCTCCTGCGTTTTAACACTGGAATGACCATTCTCCGTGCTAAATTACACGGAGAATGGCATTCTCCGTATTTCTAACACGGAGAATGGTCATTCTCCTGCGTTTTAACACTGGAATGACCATTCTCCGTGCTAAATTACACGGAGAATGACCATTCTCCGTATAAATTAAGACGGAGAATGGCCATTCTCCGTCTTAATTTTGCACGGAGAATGGCCATTCTCCGTGTAAATTAAGACGAAGAATGTCATTCTCCGTGTAAATTAAGACGGAGAATGACATTCTCCGTGTTACTAACACGGAGAATGGCCACCCTCATGCGAAATTAACATTTTTCGTGTTCTAACACGGAGAATGACCATTCTCCTGCATTTTATGGTCAGTTGAAACTTTGAAGGACCATAACTTTTGACTGTGAGGTCGAAACGAGGTCCGGTTTGTCGCAAAATGAGCGTATCTTCGAGGAGCTTGAGATTAACAGCTTCTCTGTTAGACGGCCTTCCGAAATTTTAGAATCGCAAAAAAATGATGTTTGGACCTCCGTTTTAGCACTTTTGCCGTTTGTCTCGGTCTTTCCGAAATTTTTCGACGAGTTTTTGAAAATTTTGAGGAGAAAATCTAGATTCGAAAGTGAGCAGCGTATGGAAGAAGATGAAGTATCGAAATATTTTTTTTAAGAGTAGTTTCGTGGGTGTTTTCAATAAATTAGAAGGAAGGGCAAAAAGGTCATTCGGAACCCTCTTTATATATTTTTTGCTAATTCTGGGCACGCGATAAAATTTTATTGCGCGGTGGATTTTTATAAAACTTTTTCGTTTTTTGGGCATTTCATAAATTTTCCCATTTAATAATGTCACTAGAGTTGATTCCGGCATTTACTAAAAGTTGACGTTTCCTATGTACTTGAAACCAATTTTGACTAACTAATCACATGCTCTCTCTCTTCCTCATATTTCTTATCACATGTGATAGGAGCAGACATTGTTTGATGTTTTCTACCAAGCTTCTCTTTGCCCTTCATATTTACAACTTTTCTCATATAATCTTTCATTTCCTGAGAAATGCAAAATTAAACAATCCAATTGTAAGAAGAGGCAGGTTCTTTTATCACGTAAATCGTAATACAAATGTTCCACAGGGCTTGAGAGGCCAAAACCAATAGAGCAGCAAACCTGCAGGGCTTTGAAGTGAACAACCCACTTCACACATCACATTTAGATTTAGACAATGTTCTAAATGTTCATTTCTTAAAATATGGCTTTGTAAACACTTTCTATTTGTCAACCCATTACATCAATATGAAGTTCATGTTTGGATTTGGGAGTAAGAAGACATATTCCCAGTTTCAGAATTTAGCTTTCTTTTCCGACTTCCCGTTGCCTTCTTATGAAATAGTTATAATTACGATTAGAGTTCTCGAGAAATCATACTTGTACTGATAATTGATTATGAGTTGGGCACTAGCTATACATACAACTGAAGGTCAATAGATAAGAATATTGATAACACCTACTAAAAATATGAGGTAAAAAATGACGTACCACGAGGCTCCCACTACTGCAGTTTCTGGGGTCAAGATGTGTGTAGCCTTACCCCAATGTACGTGTCGTGCAATGCCTTACCTACCAGTTTCAAGTAATGTGAATAAAACACCAAAGTTAATCACCATATACGTAGATAAATAAATAAAAAGGACACTTAAAACCATAGTAAACTTCAGCAAGTCAAGACATGAGTTTTGCCATGGTACTCCAATCAGTTCCAAAGTAGGGGTACAACTTCAGAGTGGACTTTAGAACAACAAAACCCAATCTTTCTAATAAAGCCTCGATAACCTAATTTTTCATTTTATTTGACAGATTTATGATTTGTCAGCTGCCATCTCGGAAATAACCATATTTTTATCAAATTTATCAATCACACACGACAAATCAAACACAGAGGGATCCAGTGAATTTACCCCCCAAATATGAACAAATATTTCCATGTCCGAGCCTACTAACGCTAAATCCCATTTGTGGTTAAAAAAGATCAAATCTTTGAGTTGAAGACTGCTAATAATCAACAAAGTAGCACCCAAAAGTACAAAAATTGCAACAAAAAGTAAGGGGAAAAAATGACAAACACAGAGCCCTAAAATAACAAAAGGATGCTATTTTGTTGGTGATTTCGAGAACATATCAATACGAAATACATATGAACGAAGGAAACGGACCTCAAAATGTCAAGCTCCGGATTCGCCAAATTCTAGGGTTAGGGTTTTCTGTCTTCTTATTCTGGTGGGGTTAGAGAAGAAAATGGAGCAGAAAAAAGAAAATTAAGGAAAATAAAATAAATGTAACATTTGGTAGAGAGCTCCAGAAAGAAAAGAGAGGAAAAAAAGCTGAGTTAGTGTCCGTGTGGGACCCGTTTGCTTGGAAGAAAGTAGAAGGAATATCATTTCTCTTGGACTTGGTTGTAATTTGTATGTATGCCTTTGTCCAAGGGACAAAGCATATTAATATTGCACCTACTATTTATTACTTAATATGATGTTGATTGTGTATTATTTGAGACTTTTAGGTATGTTAATGATATGTTATTTTTATGAGAGTAGTTTTAAATATTCACATTTATTTTGAATAATAATGTTTGATGATTTATTTAACACTAAGTTATGTTTCATGTCTTTGGCATTGACTTAGTATGTTTAATGATATGTTATTTTTATGAGATTTAGATTTGATTTTCACATTTATATGGACGGTGACCAAGCGTCTTTGAATAATTATGTTTGATGATTTATTTAACATTAAGTTACCAAAAAAAAATTTGAATTAATATTTATGATAATTGGTTCTTAATTAATAATTAGTCGACAAAATATTTTTTTAATATTATTCATTTGTATATTCACATTTATATAGTACGTGACGAATGCTATTTACTATTTTATAATATATTATTTCATTGTTTCACTTTCTAAGTTAATCAAATATGTTTTAAATTTTGAGGGACAAAAAAGTGTATAGATTTTCATACACTTTTCATCTGTGAAAAATACAAATACAAATACAAATTCTTTCCCTATTTTTCATTTATCAACCATGTCCTTATGGAATGAGTATGATTGTCATTTGAACATGAAGTCAAAGACTCTAATGTGAGATGAACTTGAACTCGAAATTAGTTAAAAAGTAGACCAACAAGCCAAAAGAAATAGGATTCAAAATCCCCATTATCATATTTTATTTAGATTCATTCATCAAATTAAAGATGTGGGAATGCAATTCTTAGTAGCAGAATGTATCATCTTACTTATTCGTCTTTAACTATTTATAATCTACACTAAATGAGAGTGTTCATTGGATTGCATCAGCTTAAACTGTATATCCATAAGTTAAGTCTAATTATCTGTTATTAACTATTCTACATGCATGCGAATTGGCCATATAGATTTTAGGCTAAATTACAACTTGATACCCTCAACTTTGATAGACATCAACTTATTATCCCAAAAATAAAGACCAAATTATCCATGTCTCTCTCACCTCTCCTCCCCCCTCTCCCCCCCCCCCCCCCCCCGCGCTGCTGCCCTCCTTCCCCCTCCCGCCGTCCCCATCCGGCTACTCCGCCCCCGCCCACCCCCGGCTGCAACCCCCCCTCCTTTTCTCTTCGCGCGCTAGTGTTGCCGCCGTTGCATGCGGAGGGGGGGGTGCAGCCATGGACAGGCGGGGTGGAGTAGCCGGGGTGGGGGCAGCCGCAAGGGAAGGGGTAGGGTGGGGACAGCCGCGTGGTGGGAGGGTGGCTACAGGGGGTGGGGGTCGTGGGGTCGGGAGGGGCGGAGGGAGGAGTGTGGGGTTGAGGATTGAAGGGAAAAGAGAGGACAATTTTGTCTTTTTTATTTTTTATTTTTTAGGTTTCACGTTAAAAATATTAGTTGAATGAGGGTATTAAATTAGTACGTATAAAAGTTGAGGGTATCAAGTTGCAAAATTCGAATAGTTGAGACTATCAAGTTGTAATTTAGCCTAGATTTTATGGAATCCACTCATGTTTATAGCTATCTTAACTAAATATTTGTCATCGACATAGAGGGGTCAACATATTATGTCAATAGTCGATTATAAACATACACTTCATATTATACAACATGTACAATGTAGTGGAATACATAAGACCAATCTGGAACAATTAGGTAAGATCTCTATATGCAAAGGACTTGCATCCGACGTGAAGTTTATACGGGGATCCAAACCCAACTCGGCCAAGGTATCACACAAAACAAGAAACTCAACAACTGAACATGACTAAATTATCTAATGGCATTCCAACTTAGTATTCGAACAATTTTGCTGTCCCATTTTGGCATCCAATTTGATAAATCTTATTTGAAACATCTTTCAAATAAGACAAAATTATCTAATTTTGAAGTACATTAAGACTACTTGAAAAACATATTTTATAGTACAAAAATATAATAATTTAAATACTTGTGTAGGAAATAATAATGCCTTGTTCTCATTGCTAGGGTTTGTTACAATATATATAGTGTCTACATTTGGGCTTATGGGTATGGACCATATTTACATTACAAATATAATCTAACACCCCCCTCAAGTTGGAGCATGCAAGTCACAAATGTCCAACTTGGGAAGAAAAGAATCAAACACTTGCTTTCCAAGGGGCTTGGTGAAGATGTCAGCCAGTTGAGAAGAAGTAGGAACATGCGAGGCTATTACGGTGCCATCTCTAATAGCATCGCGAACAAAATGCAAATCCACCACAATATGCTTACTGCGCTCATGAAATACCGGGTTCTGAGTCAGGTGCAGGGCTGACTGACTGTCACAATACACCGACATAGCAGACTCCTGGCGAACGTCCAAACACACCAATAACTTCTTCAACCATTTCAACTCATAAACAAGCGCAGCAAGAGATCGGTATTCAGCTTCAGCGGAAGATCGGGAAACAGTTGATTGCTTCTTGGTCTTCCAAGAAATAGGAGACCCCCCCAGAAACACCAACCAGCCTGTAACAGAGCGGCGAGTCAAAGGACAACTTGCCCAGTCGGAATCACACCAACCAGAAAGACGGAGATCACAATCAGCTTTCAAAAGAATATCCTGTCCTGGTGCATTTTTGAGATATCTGACAACTCTCAAAGCAGCATGCCAATGATCTTGTCGAGGCTCCTGTAAAAATTAAGACAATATATGCACAGCATAGGCCAAGTCAGGGCGAGTAAATGAGAGATAAATTAACCTCCCAACCAGTCTCCGATAAGTCTCTGCATCTGCCATCCTTGGACTAGTCGATTCTGCCAGCTTGTGATTGGGCTCCATGGGAAAACCAGCAGGGCGAGACCCAATCAAACCACATTTTGAAATAATGTCCAAAGCATACTTCCTTTGACACAAGGAAATTCCTTCCGCACTCCGAGCCACCTCTATGCCAAGAAAGTACTTCAACACACCAAGGTCCTTCATGTGAAAGCAAGAACTAAGGTACTTTTTGAAAGCATCTAAAGCACATGTGTCATTACCAGACACAATCATATCATCCACATAGATCAAAACATGCAACTCTACCTTCCCCTTAAAAAAAGAGAAAAGGGAATAATCGGAATATGATTGAATAAATCTATAGGATATCAGAGAAGCAGTAAGCTTAGCGAACCAACAACGTGGCGCCTGTTTCAATCCATATAGAGACTTACGCAGGCGACACACTTTGTTGGGTTCACTATACGAAAAACCTGGCGGCAACTGCATATATACTTCTTCTGTCAGATCTCCATGAAGAAAAGCATTGTGCACATCCATCTGGTGCAAAGTCCAGCCTTTCACAGCTGCAACAGCCAAGAACGCCCGAACTGTAGGCATCTTAGCCACCGGGGCAAATGTTTCTGAATAGTCGATTCCCTCAACCTGATGATTACCGAACACAACCAGTCGTGCCTTTAAGTGCTCAACACTGTCGTCAGATTTGTACTTTATTTTGTACACCCATCTACTTCCCAATGCTTTCTTCCCAGGAGGCAAATCGACAAGACTCCATGTCCCATTATCTTTCAGAGCCTGTATTTCAGTTTACATAGCTGCACGCCAGCCTGAATCTCGCGAGGCCTGGCGATATAAAGTAGGTTCAACACCGGCAGTGATAGCTGCAAGAAAATCTCTGTGTCCAGCAGTAAATATGTCATAACTTAGAAAATGTGTTAGAGGATACGAAGTACCTGAGGAAGTGACGGGAACAGATGAACTGTGGTGAAGGGGGAGACTTTTACTTCGAACAGCATTCGTCACAAAATTCTGTAATCGTACTGGCTGTGATTTCTTTCTCATTCCTCTTCCCAATACTACCTCATCTGGCACCTCTGGCAACACTGTATCTCCTGTATCATTAGCAGTATCCGCATCACCCCCAGCGGACGCTCCTGTCAATACCTCTGCATCTACCTGTGCATCCTTGCCACTCGGTGCCGAGCCACGAGCAACCACTCCGGTTTCAGCAACCGTGGCCGGCACCATCCCAAAAGCCTCTATATCATCTTCCGACACCTCAACAGATGTATGGCGTGTCACAGAAGACATCTCGCTAGCAGAGCCACACACAGGGAATTCTTTTTCATAAAAAGTAACATCACGGGACACAAAAAATTCACCAGTCTCCAAATCATACAGTTTCCATCCCTTTTTATCAAGTGGATACCCAACAAAGATACATTTTCTGCTCCTGCTAGCAAATTTATCATGTCGGGATTTCAAATCATACGTATAGCACAGACAACCAAAAATACGTAGATGATCATACGATGGAGCCGAACCATATAAAACTTCATACGGAGACTTAAAATGCAAGATACTAGAAGGGGTCCTATTTATCAAATAATATGCACCAAGAACACATTTCCCCCAAAAATCCACGGAAAGAGAACCCTGAAATCGTAAGGCCCTGGCGACATTTAAAATATGTCGATGTTTTCTTTCCACCCTTCCATTCTGTTGAGGTGTCCCAACACAGGATGTTTAGAACAATATACCTTGAGATGAAAAATAATCTCGTAAACAATTAAATTCAGTGCCATTGTCACTCCGCACTCGACGGATATCAGCCCCAAACTGTCGCTTCACCATAGCAATGAATTTAAGAAACACAGAATAAACAGCACACTTATCTGTCAATAAAACGACCCAAACAGCTCGAGAAAAATCATCCACCAAAGTCAAAAAATATCGTGCCCCATTAGATGATGGAACACGATATGGTCCCCACAGATCACAGTGTATGAGTTCAAAGCATCTCAAAGCACGACTACTACTATCAGGAAAGGCATCACGAGTCTGTTTAGCTTGATGACAAATATCACAAGCCGTATGAGAAAACACACTACTACGAGAGAGAAAAGGTAAAGTCTACATTACTTTATCTGAAGGATGTCCCAGTCTACTATGCCAAACCTCGGAATTACTCTCTTTGCATGCCAGGATCACCGAAGCCAAAGAAGCTGGAACCTCCCCCAAGAAGTAAAGTCCACCCCTTTGTTCACCTGCTCCAATCACCATCCTCGTACTTCGGTCCTGAACAAAACACAAATCAGGAGTAAACAACATATCACAATGTCTGGCACCAAACAATTATGAGACAGAGATCAAATTGCAAGTCAATGTCGGAACATAAAGAACGTCCGTCAACACCAATAAAGCAGTCAAAATACTTTGCCTCTCAGAACAGCCTCAATAGTGCTCCCATCAGGCAAAATCACAGGACAGACAGGGCCCTCAAAGCAATCAACTAAACAGTCACGAGAGCCTGTCGCATAAAGAGTAGCCCCAGTATCGAATATCCAAGGGACAGAAGAATTCTTACCCATCAGACGATCAGAGTTTGATGAACCAGGTTTGGAAGGATTGTCTTTACCCAGCAAGCTCATCAGTTTCTGCCATTGTTCACCGGAGAGTGGCGAAGGATACCCTCCATGCATCATGTCTGTCGAACTCCCAAAAAGACCAGCAGGGACACCATGACCAGCAGCGGCGACATGATGAACAACCCCTGCGCTACCAGTACCGTGTCCCCCATCACGTCGTTGCTGTGGTGCCGTGTCTCTGCCACCGCCAGCACCACGTCTGCCCTCACGCCGAGGACGAGTCTCCCACCACTCTGGATAGCCAATCTTGGCAAAGCAAGTGGCAACATCATGACCTGTTTTCTTGTAATGAGTACAGATCATACCTGATTTGTCCCTGTAATCTGAGGTTCTACTATTAGAAGTAGTAGAAAGATGAGGTAAAGTCTTGATAGTCAGTGCCAATACCTCCTCAGCAGTGGATTGGACCTGAAATTTTTGCATATCCTCCTCCTCACGGACTGCCTGGTATGCTCGATCTAAACTTGGCGGAGGATCCTGAGCCAGAAGATTAGATCGGGTATGACCATACAACTCAGCATTCAATCCATACAGAAAGTCCTCAAAGTGGTCTTCATCCCTCATAGCCTGTAGCTTTGCAGCAAGTTCGCCACAGGTACAAGTAGGCAATAGGAAATAAGCAGCTTGTTCATCCCACAAAGACTGCAAATTTCCAAAGTAGGTTTCCACAGACATCGAAGTCGTTTGTTTGCACTCAGCCAAAGCCACCTTAATTTATTGCTTCCGAGTGCCATTGCTAACAACAAATCTTTTCGCCAACAAGTTCCATAATGGATAAACCTCCTCAAAGTACGGCAAAGATTTCTTCAGAGACGGATCAATGGTATTAAGAACCCATTGAACCAATAGCGCTTGCACGCATCTCCAATCAAGCAATTTACTAGGATCATTAACAGGTTTGACTTCAGTACCCTCTAGAAAAGTGATCTTTCGCCTAGAGATCAGGGAGAGACGTATTGACCGAGACCACTCAGCATAGTTCGGTCCACGAAAAACAATAGGAGTAATGATATTTTCTGGTTGATCAGCAGAACTCAGAAAATATGGATCCTTCAGATTAGGATAATGTGGGTTGTGTGCACCGCCACCGTCAGTCACGACGGAGTAGCTGTACGCAGCATCATCTGTCATCGCGGAAGTCGGGTGTAGCAAAATTTTGTACAACTCCGACGAATCGGCCGCTGATGGACGGGGTCGGCGGCGAATCGACCGCGATCAGGGGCACCAGATCTGGCGCGTAGGGGCGAGCGGATGTCGGGTGTACAAAATTTTGTACAACTCCGACGAATCTGCCGCTGATGGACGGGGTCGGCGGCGAATCGGCCGCGATCAGGGACGCCGAATATCCGGATATATATATATATATATATATATATATATATATATATATATATATATATATATATATATATATATATATATATATATTGTAAGCCCCTGAATTTAGGGCTGATTTTTTTATTTTAATAATCAATTAATTAGAATATTATTATTTGATTATTATTTGATTTAATGCTCTTTACCGTGACTTGGAATTCTAGAGCATCAGGGATGCCAGTCTCTGGAAACTTCCTTCTTGGAGTTTATAGTAGACGAGATTATCTTCATTTTGATATATCGTGTCCCACTCGAACTTGTTCCCTTGTATCCTTTTTGGTTCGCGCAAGTTCGGGTCAATATTAGACCATTTAATTATTAATTGAATTCCCACTTTTATTTTTGATCTTCGTTTGCACGTTACCGTGGCTTTTAATTTAGGAGCACCAGACTAGTCTTTTTCTTGAAACCAACTTGTCATGCCTGATCTACTCGAGACGCTCTTCACCCATGATCTTCGTATCCCACTCAGACACTCCATTTTGTGCTCCATTTCTTTCGCACAACTTCCGGTTCAATTTAGGCCAATTAATTATCTGCCGTAAAATCTGATTTAATTTTCCATTTAATTTCAGGGCCCGACATCGGTCCAGCCTAGTCGACCCAAAATATGGCCCTAGCCTGTTTTCAGCCTATTATGCACGTGCCACTTGCGTGCCACAATTTCGATCCCCCTTTGCTCCTATTTCATCCATGATTTAATTTGGTTTAATTTATAAATTTATTTAAATCTTGGCTTCGACCTTGTCCAAACTTGGCCCAACGTCCAACCCAGTTTAGTGTGGGCCCTGTCATGACTGCCCATACACCCCACTGGTGTTTTTCCATTTTTGCCTACTCGAAAATATAATTTTTTTTATTTTATAAAATATCTCTACCTCTCTCTTATATATATATATAATGTAACTCCATATTCTCTCTCCTCCTAATAATACCTACACACACAAGTCACTCTCTCTCCTCTTCCCATGTATCAGCCGAACACCACCTCCCTTTCTCTAAATATCTCTTTCTCTCTTACTCTTTATATAATATATGTACACCCACATATATTATATATACATATATACTTCTCTCTCTCTAATTCTCTCTACACACCTCACCCCTCTCTCTTTACAGCTAACCCACCCCCCTCCTTTGCTGTACACGAAGACCCCCACTCCCCCTTCTCTATCACACTTCTCTCTCTCTCTAAATATCTATTCTCTCCCTCTCTTTCTATATTAATATACTCACACCCATACAAATCTCTCTCTCTCCCACTCTCCTTACACTACAAAACCGCCACCCCCCCCATGGCTGAGCTCCCCGGGTTTCCCTACGGCTAGGCCCAGCCCCTCGTCGACGGCCAACCGCCACCTCCTCCCGAGCTCACCACCCTTCCTCCTCACCTCTCCTCCTCTTCTTCACCATTTCATAACTATCACCAACCACCACCATCAACTTCACCATCATCATCATCATCATCTCCACCCCCACCACCATATCTCCTCCACCCTCCCCAGCCGCGTGCGCAACCGCCGGGCCTCCGCCGCCGCGTGCCACCGCCGGCGACGCTCGCGCGCGTACGTAGCGCAGGAGCAACAGCACTCGCCGCGGCTGCAACAGCAGCGCGAGCAGCAGCTCCGGCGGCGCTGCCGTCGTCGCGCGCCACCTCGCGGCCACCGGCCGTCGGCCACCCCGCCGACCTCGTGCGACCACGGCGAGCCCCCAGCGAGTTCCCCCGTGGCACGCGTCGTCTCCCACGACGCGTCGCCGAGACGATTCGTGCATTTTGCACGGGATTCGTCGTCGCGCGCGCGTTTCGAATTTCAGTTTCGACGTTTCGGGACAGCGACTTTGTGCCGATTTTCTGGACAATCCGACCGTTGGATCGGCGAACTCCTTGCTCCGTCGCAATCTCGGTATATCCATCTTCACTCTCCTCAATTTTTGTCCGTTAATTTCGTCGTTTGATACATCAAAACCGGCCACCAAGTTGACGTTTTAATTTGTACTATTTTTGGACAGTTTTGCGACGCCAACTTCGCGGATTCGTATCTTCGTCGTCGCAGCTCCGTTTTGCGTGCCACCAGTTCCGGTGCACAGCTGGTATAACCCTCTTCCTGCTCCCTTAAGATTTCATTTTAGTTTGAGTTAGTTAGGTCGGTCGAATTCGACGCCAAAGTTGGCCGTTCGAATTCTTAGTGTTGCACTTGTAAAATTCCATTTTTGAATCCGGGACTCCGGATTCGAATTCTGACACCACCAGTAGACTCGTGGCGTCGTTCTGGCCTGTTTTCATATAAAGTTTGCCTGATTTGGAGAACGTGGGCCCGGGCACGCATTTCGGTGCAAAACGGGTCCCACTTTCTGAGTCAACGGGACTTTTTGACGCCGGCTCATCGGAATCCAATTCCGGATATACCGTTGAGTTCGTATCGTCATTCTGGACTCGTTGACATATAATTTGCTAGGTTTTAGCGGACATTGGTTCCGGCACGCATTTCGGTGCAAGTCGGATACCAACATCCGGGTCAACGGGTCATTTTGAGTTCGGCTCATCGGAATCCAATTCCGGATATACCGTTGAGTTCGTATCGTCATTCTGGACTCGTTGACATATAATTTGCTGAGTTTTGAGGACATTGGCTCCGACACGCTTTTCCGTGTAAATCGGAATTTTAATGTCCCGGTCAACGGACCAATTTGAGATCGGGTCAACGGAATCCAATTCTGGATATACCGTTGGATTCGTATCTTCATTCTGGATTCGTGGACATATAATTTGTTAGATTTTGTGCACTTTTATTTCGGCACGTTTTTCGGTGTAAAGTGTGTCCAACGGCGGACATCATTTTGGCCCGAAATTACCGTTTTGCCCCTGTGTCCAAATTGGACTTTTGGACAGGCTATCCTAGCTGATTTGACCATTCTGGACACGTTGGTGATGTTAGTTTCATCATCCGACAACATCTGTAGATTTCTTCCCTTTTTGTGTCATCCTATTATTATAATATTTTCTCCTTTTGGTTGTTTTAGAGACCCGTCGATTTCAGTGATTTCTAAATCATTGAAATTCATAAGTTGACCTTGTAGATGTTTATAGAGACTATCTTGACCATGGTTGACTACTTTGACTAGAGTCGAAGTAGAGTCAACAGTTGACCTAGGTTTGATCAGACTTGACCAACGTTGATTTTTTTGACCAAAGTCAACTGTAAGTTAACCCTTGACCTATTTGACCTAGATTAGACTTAGAGTTGACCATAGTTGACCAGTTGACCAAAGTCAACTGTACGTCAACTTTGACCCAGTTTGTCTTAGTTTGACTTAGTTTGACCTAGATGTTAATACGCCTTTTGACCCTGATCAGCTCTTGTATTATTTCATCTTTAGGTCTGTGGCTTTACTCTGAACCCTGATTCATATTGACAGCAGGACCCCAGGCGAGTACATTCTCTGATAACTTATTCACAATTTATGATAACTGTTATGATTCATGTACTTAGTGTTGATATGCTTATTCCCGACACATGGTTCTCACGGATTGGTATTCTTGGATCCCGACGAGAGATGTCTCTCCTTCTTAGGTTGGGATGTATTGTGCAAGCACCCTTGTAGCTCTTGCTCGATATATGGTCACTGATTCTAGAGCAGGTTCGCGACCTTCTCATTAGAATCCCGTGCAGTGACGTGTCCTGTTTGGATCCATTCTACCAGTTGGGGTAGGGGGAGTAGTAGCGTATGCCTGTGATCATATCCCCTTGCTATCTTGAACAGTGTGAGTCATATACCGCACTTATGACTTGCCAGGCCGATTCTTGACAGTTTCCCAAGCCGATCACAAGTTGAAACTGCTACTCACACACATTGGATATATAGCTTACCTTGATTCGTGTACATGCCATGATCCCGTTCTATTTTCTTGTTCTAGCTCTAGCTTTACAGCTTACCATGCCATGATACATACATGTACACTCCATGATTTTATTGTATATGCTCTATTTACAGTCTTATAGCTTTTATTCTATCTTGAGATCTGTTATGAGATATATGTACTCGTTCCGCTCCTGACTGGATACGTTATGAAATTTTAGGAGTAGTTGTGCCCTCATTATTGGACTTCATGATGTTGCTAGCTGAGGTGGATCTCACTATTCTTCTATGTGAGTTGCCTGGTAGTTATTCTTAGTTAGTCTTATTGTTCCTTCTTTATCTTTCATGTCTTATGATCATTGTAGATTCTAGTTATTCTAGTGATATTGTTATTATTTCTTGTCTTATCTTCCTTAGTTTTCGTGATGTGACATGAGTACATTTCTAGATATAGATTCATAGAAGTTGTAGTTAGTATAGTATACTTGACAGCGTTCTACCGCCGATACCGCGGCGTAGGCTGGGCGTGGCCCACGTATTCGTACCCGTATATCCGGGTGCGGGTCGTGACACGTTTTTAGTGGTGGCCCATGCAGGTCAGTCTTTGCAATTAATGCGAAGTCGTGGTAGTACTTGAGCTTTTCTGTACTACTGCGAGCCTGCCCTAGGATTAAGGTTGAGACATGGAATATTTTAGGATTTGGTACTCAGTCACATATTAGGAGCTCTTAGTAGATTCCAGGGATGACCCCTGGGAATCTTATTTCGAACATTTTGAAAAATTTCCCATTTGTTCTTGTCCGTTCTGATTTCTGAAATATCTGTCCTTATCAAACTTTATTCCTTCTTGGGATGAGTTTGTGGACCCCAGAGGGGAGGTATGAGTTGGACTTGTATATCATCTAGGTTGGGGAGAGAATATGATTTATCAACCTCGTATCATGGTCGAGGTTTGTTTTAGATTATATTCTACCATTTCCTATCTTGACCTAGGTAGTACCCTCTGGACTTTTCCTGAGATTTTTTCTCTGAACCCCATCTCGGAAGTTGTTTCTGTTGTTTCTATTAACTTACCCTTGACTTGTTGTTGAATTTTAAATCTTAATATTCGTTGTTGACCTTTGATTTTGTTTTGGATAATTCTTTTAAGGATTGAGTTAAGATATCCTGATAAGCATATTTGATGGAGACGATGAGAACGATAAATGTCTACTTTATTTATGGAGTTGGAATTTATCGCAGTCATATTAGCTAGCCTGACAGGGACATGGAGCCTGATTTTGGATATACTATCCTAGTTATGGAATTTAGATTCTCTTGCAGCCATACCGGTTGGCGTGGTAAGGAATCTAGATGACATGATTTTAGGGTGTATACCTTAGTTATGGACTCTATCGTTTATTGCAGCTATGTTTACTGACGTGGCGTAAATTCTGGCAACATGGTTTTGGATAGACGTGTATGGTTATCAGGTCATATCTTAAGTTGATTCACTTCATTTACCAATTGAGCAAGATAATTCCTACCATTATTCTTGTTTATCATTATTCTCTCTCCCATCGCATGATGATTTTCTCATCTTACCGTAATTTTCTTTGCCTTGTTTAGCTATATCTTGACTACACCAATCAACTATCTCGTATCTACAACTGTCATCTACACTTGAAAACTCTGAAATTTTGAAATTTTTATATCTCAATTGTTTCTTAAATTTTGATACTGTTAAGATTTTGATTTCCCTTCTGTCCATGACCAATCAGTTTTCGTCGTCTTGTTTATCGTGCCAAAGAGTCTTGGTTGCTGACTAAACTCTAGATGACTTCAACTTCCTTTGTGACTTGGATTTTCATCCTTGGATGTTCGTGCCCAACCTTCGTTGAACTTATTCCCCATCTTGCCCAAATTCTGAATTACTCGAAAGTTGATCAACTTAGATTGTGTTGAGACAAATTTCTTTATCGTGGTTGAATTTCAATGCTATTAACCTTCGTGCATTGACTTCCGATTTTGAGCATGTTTGGATTTTTAAACACTCGTGCCTATACTCTTTTCGACCTTGATTTGATTTTCTGATTGTATCTGAAATTTCCTTGTGCTTGATCGTGCCTATCTCAAATCCTAAATCAAATTTCAGTAAGCTGAAATCCTATTATCAATATTTATCAATTGTAACCGGATGAAGCTCAAGTTTTGATTTTGTTGTCATACCTCTATCGTGCCAGGTGATCTTTAGACTATTTCCAATTTTATTCACGCTCGAACTTGGAGCGTATTCCATGATTTTATTAATCATACTCTTCAATCTTGATCAGGTCTATAAGACCTTGACTTCGATTTTGTTGTGTCTGAAACTCCAGCTCAATCATGCCAAGTCTTGTTTTGGTCATGATTATCTCTCATCTTGATCAAGCCTGTGTGACTTTCAGACTGATTATCCGTTAACCCGAGTGCTACACGTCACCTCGTACGTGGACTTCATCTATAACTTTCGTTCTCCTAAGTCATATCTAAATCGTGCCCCAATGACTTGACTTATTTCTGAAATCACGCACGTATGATTCTGTTCCTATTTTGATTCTATCGTGCGAAAATTTTTTATCGTACCTGAATAATTGTGAATTGATTATCTTAATCGTGCAAACTTGTCATTCTATGATCGTGCCTAAGTTTTGCCTAAAAACTTTCTATCTTGTTTTACCCCTACTACAACCTTAATTTCGAGGACGAAATTTCTATAAGGTGGGTAGGATTGTAAGCCCCTGAATTTAGGGCTGATTTTTTTTATTTTAATAATCAATTAATTAGAATATTATTATTTGATTATTATTTGATTTAATGCTCTTTACCGTGACTTGGAATTCTAGAGCATCAGGGATGCCAGTCTCTGGAAACTTCCTTCTTGGAGTTTATAGTAGACGAGATTATCTTCATTTTGATATATCGTGTCCCATTCGAACTTGTTCCCTTGTATCCTTTTTGGTTCGCGCAAGTTCGGGTCAATATTAGACCATTTAATTATTAATTGAATTCCCACTTTTATTTTTGATCTTCGTTTGCACGTTACCGTGGCTTTTAATTTAGGAGCACCAGACTAGTCTTTTTCTTGAAACCAACTTGTCATGCCTGATCTACTCGAGACGCTCTTCACCCATGATCTTCGTATCCCACTCAGACACTCCATTTTGTGCTCCATTTCTTTCGCACAACTTCCGGTTCAATTTAGGCCAATTAATTATCTGCCGTAAAATCTGATTTAATTTTCCATTTAATTTCAGGGCCCGACATCGGTCCAGCCTAGTCGACCCAAAATATGGCCCTAGCCTGTTTTTAGCCTATTATGCACGTGCCACTTGCGTGCCACAATTTTGATCCCCCTTTGCTCCTATTTCATCCATGATTTAATTTGGTTTAATTTATAAATTTATTTAAATCTTGGCTTCGACCTTGTCCAAACTTGGCCCAACGTCCAACCCAGTTTAGTGTGGGCCCTGTCATGACTGCCCATACACCCCACTGGTGTTTTTCCATTTTTGCCTACTCGAAAATATAATTTTTTTTACTTTATAAAATATCTCTACCTCTCTCTTATATATATATATATAATGTAACTCCATATTCTCTCTCCTCCTAATAATACCTACACACACAAGTCACTCTCTCTCCTCTTCCCATGTATCAGCCGAACACCACCTCCCTTTCTCTAAATATCTCTTTCTCTCTTACTCTTTATATAATATATGTACACCCACATATATTATATATACATATATACTTCTCTCTCTCTAATTCTCTCTACACACCTCACCCCTCTCTCTTTACAGCTAACCCACCCCCCTCCTTTGCTGTACACGAAGACCCCCACTCCCCCTTCTCTATCACACTTCTCTCTCTCTCTAAATATCTATTCTCTCCCTCTCTTTCTATATTAATATACTCACACCCATACAAATCTCTCTCTCTCCCACTCTCCTTACACTACAAAACCGCCACCCCCCCCATGGCTGAGCTCCCCGGGTTTCCCCACGGCTAGGCCCAGCCCCTCGCCGACGGCCAACCGCCACCTCCTCCCGAGCTCACCACCCTTCCTCCTCACCTCTCCTCCTCTTCTTCACCATTTCATAACTATCACCAACCACCACCATCAACTTCACCATCATCATCATCATCATCTCCACCCCCACCACCATATCTCCTCCACCCTCCCCAGCCGCGTGCGCAACCGCCGGGCCTCCGCCGCCGCGTGCCACCGCCGGCGACGCTCGCGCGCGTACGCAGCGCAGGAGCAACAGCACTCGCCGCGGCTGCAACAGCAGCGCGAGCAGCAGCTCCGGCGGCGCTGCCGTCGTCGCGCGCCACCTCGCGGCCACCGGCCGTCGGCCACCCCGCCGACCTCGTGCGACCACGGCGAGCCCCCAGCGAGTTCCCCCGTGGCACGCGTCGTCTCCCACGACGCGTCGCCGAGACGATTCGTGCATTTTGCACGGGATTCGTCGTCGCGCGCGCGTTTCGAATTTCAGTTTCGACGTTTCGGGACAGCGACTTTGTGCCAATTTTTTGGACAATCCGACCGTTGGATCGGCGAACTCCTTGCTCCGTCGCAATCTCGGTATATCCATCTTCACTCCCCTCAATTTTTGTCCGTTAATTTCGTCGTTTGATACATCAAAACCGGCCACCAAATTGACGTTTTAATTTGTACTGTTTTTGGACAGTTTTGCGACGCCAACTTCGCGGATTCGTATCTTCGTCGTCGCAGCTCCGTTTTGCGCGCCACCAGTTCTGGTGCACAGCTGGTATAACCCTCTTCCTGCTCCCTTAAGATTTTATTTTAGTTTGAGTTAGTTAGGTCGGTCGAATTCGACGCCAAAGTTGGCCGTTCGAATTCTTAGTGTTGCACTTGTAAAATTCCATTTTTGAATCCGGGACTCCGGATTCGAATTCTGACACCACCAGTAGACTCGTGGCGTCGTTCTGGCCTGTTTTCATATAAAGTTTGCCTGATTTGGAGAACGTGGGCCCGGGCACGCATTTCGGTGCAAAACGGGTCCCACTTTCTGAGTCAACGGGACTTTTTGACGCCGGCTCATCGGAATCCAATTCCGGATATACCGTTGAGTTCGTATCGTCATTCTGGACTCGTTGACATATAATTTGCTAGGTTTTAGCGGACATTGGTTCCGGCACGCATTTCGGTGCAAGTCGGATACCAACATCCGGGTCAACGGGTCATTTTGAGTTCGGCTCATCGGAATCCAATTCCGGATATACCGTTGAGTTCGTATCGTCATTCTGGACTCGTTGACATATAATTTGCTGAGTTTTGAGGACATTGGCTCCGACACGCTTTTCCGTGTAAATCGGAATTTTAATGTCCCGGTCAACGGACCAATTTGAGATCGGGTCAACGGAATCCAATTCTGGATATACCGTTGGATTCGTATCTTCATTCTGGATTCGTGGACATATAATTTGTTAGATTTTGTGCACTTTTATTTTGGCACGTTTTTCGGTGTAAAGTGTGTCCAACGGCGGACATCATTTTGGCCCGAAATTACCGTTTTGCCCCTGTGTCCAAATTGGACTTTTGGACAGGCTATCCTAGCTGATTTGACCATTCTGGACACGTTGGTGATGTTAGTTTCATCATCCGACAACATCTGTAGATTTCTTCCCTTTTTGTGTCATCCTATTATTATAATATTTTCTCCTTTTGGTTGTTTTAGAGACCCGTCGATTTCAGTGATTTCTAAATCATTGAAATTCATAAGTTGACCTTGTAGATGTTTATAGAGACTAGCTTGACCATGGTTGACTACTTTGACTAGAGTCGAAGTAGAGTCAACAGTTGACCTAGGTTTGATCAGACTTGACCAACGTTGATTTTTTTGACCAAAGTCAACTGTAAGTTAACCCTTGACCTATTTGACCTAGATTAGACTTAGAGTTGACCATAGTTGACCAGTTGACCAAAGTCAACTGTACGTCAACTTTGACCCAGTTTGTCTTAGTTTGACTTAGTTTGACCTAGATGTTAATACGCCTTTTGACCCTGATCAGCTCTTGTATTATTTCATCTTTAGTTCTGTGGCTTTACTCTGAACCCTGATTCATATTGACAGCAGGACCCCAGGCGAGTACATTCTCTGATAACTTATTCACAATTTATGATAACTGTTATGATTCATGTACTTAGTGTTGATATGCTTATTCCCGACACATGGTTCTCACGGATTGGTATTCTTGGATCCCGACGAGAGATGTCTCTCCTTCTTAGGTTGGGATGTATTGTGCAAGCACCCTTGTAGCTCTTGCTCGATATATGGTCACTGATTCTAGAGCAGGTTCGCGACCTTCTCATTAGAATCCCGTGCAGTGACGTGTCCTGTTTGGATCCATTCTACCAGTTGGGGTAGGGGGAGTAGTAGCGTATGCCTGTGATCATATCCCCTTGCTATCTTGAACAGTGTGAGTCATATACCGCACTTATGACTTGCCAGGCCGATTCTTGACAGTTTCCCAAGCCGATCACAAGTTGAAACTGCTACTCACACACATTGGATATATAGCTTACCTTGATTCGTGTACATGCCATGATCCCGTTCTATTTTCTTGTTCTAGCTCTAGCTTTACAGCTTACCATGCCATGATACATACATGTACACTCCATGATTTTATTGTATATGCTCTATTTACAGTCTTATAGCTTTTATTCTATCTTGAGATCTGTTATGAGATATATGTACTCGTTCCGCTCCTGACTGGATACGTTATGAAATTTTAGGAGTAGTTGTGCCCTCATTATTGGACTTCATGATGTTGCTAGCTGAGGTGGATCTCACTATTCTTCTATGTGAGTTGCCTGGTAGTTATTCTTAGTTAGTCTTATTGTTCCTTCTTTATCTTTCATGTCTTATGATCATTGTAGATTCTAGTTGTTCTAGTGATATTGTTATTATTTCTTGTCTTATCTTCCTTAGTTTTCGTGATGTGACATGAGTACATTTCTAGATATAGATTCATAGAAGTTGTAGTTAGTATAGTATACTTGACAGCGTTCTACCGCCGATACCGCGGCGTAGGCTGGGCGTGGCCCACGTATTCGTACCCGTATATCCGGGTGCGGGTCGTGACATATATAATATTATATATATATATATATATATATATATTTTTTTACAAGTGGAGAACTTTGATCGCTCGAGAATCGTGAACAAGTCTTCACAAAATATCTTCCTACTATAGGTGCGTACGTCCAAAATCTTGAAACAAGTGGAGAACTTTGATCAGGGAAGGAAGACTTATTCGAATCCGCTGCTGAGGAGTCCCAACTTTGAACTTCAAGGAAGACTTCGCCGAGAACTTTGATTTCTGCAGCCAACTACCTCGATGCCAAACAGTTGTCCGAGTTGCTCTTGGAAACTGTAGCCAAGCACATCGAGAAGATGACTGTGGCTGGACTGGAATTTAGGTAGGCGCGGTCGACGCGGGAGGCGCGGTCGGCGCGGGAGGCGCGGTCGGTGCGGGAGCGGGCTTGGGTTTTTCGGGAGACGACGGCTAGGATTTTTCGGAAGGCTCTGATACCATGTAGGAAATAATAATGCCTTGTTCTCATTGCTAGGGTTTGTTACAATATATATATAGTGTCTACATTTGGATTTATGGGTATGGGCCATATTTACATTACAAATATAATCTAACAACTTGTATTGTCAGATATTTTTTTGAAGTGGTCATGATGCGTCTCAAAATTGATGAAAGATGTCTCAAAAGAATAATTTATAATATTGGGTGCCAAAATCGAACATAAAAAGTTATGGTGTAGAAACATGGGTACGTACTATAGTTGTGATGCTATTACGATACTTTAGTCTTTGGAATGAAATCTCTATCATATGTGATTAAACTCCTGTGATTATCTTACAATTTACGACAAAAACCATACAATCGCCCAAAAACAATAATGTTTCATATTAATGTGAAAAATTAGCCAGTGTCGATCAATGAGAGCATAATCTATGTAAAGAATAATCTAAGCACCACTATATTCCAAGTGTTCATACAGCAATTCACACAATAACTTGTAGATGCAAGAAAGGAGAATAAAATAGATCATGGGAACGGCAGTCGACTTCTAACTGAGAGTTGTTGCATATGTCAAACTTGTACTTAGAAACTCAATAAAAACTTATATATATGTGACACATTATTTAACTAACAATGTTGATTAAAAAATAACCTCTTTTTTTTCAACTATAAGAAGCTGAAACTAAAGTTCTGTCTGTTTATATGACGTTTCATGCATAGGAAGAGCCGAGTTTGCTGTCGTTATAATGACGTTTCTCTTGCGACTTGCTGCAGAAAGGGTCGGGATCTCATCGCGCGCTACGTACACTGTTCGGACATTGCAGTAGCATTTGCTTCCTGCTCTGCAAGGGCCTTCTGCTTTGACTGTCGGTTTGGGATCGCGAGCGTGACCGTAGGTCCACGTGACAGTCAATAATTGATTTTCCTGCTATCACCAGACTTTATTTTCTTAAAACTCGGACCAGGAGGCCAATGTAAGACAGTCACGTGGCATGCGGTCACAAATCACAGGCAACATAGCAGCGTCCTTTTCCCTCGATACAAAGTGAGGCTGGTAGTTAAAGGCTACGGTCAGCAGAAAGGCGTGGATTATGATGAGATCTTTTCTCCAGTCGTCAAGCAGTCGTCTATTCGGGTGGTGCTAGCTTTGGCAGTCAGTTTCGACTTGGAGGTCGAGCAGATGGACGTGAAGACAGCATTCCTCCACGGTGATCTTGAGGAGGAGTTATACATGGAGCAGCCAGAGGGATTCTGTGAGAAGGGCAAGTCACATTTGGTCTGCCTGTTGAGGAAGAGCTTGTATAGTCTGAAGCAGGCTCCGAGGCAGTGGTACAGAAAGTTTGAGTCATTTATGGGAGAGCATGGTTAAGCACGGACGACGTCGGACTATTGCGTATTTGTGAGGTACTTTACCGAGGATGATTTCATCATTTTATTGCTCTATGTTGATGACATGCTATTAGTGGGTCGAAATGCCATTAGGATAGCAGAGTTGAAGCGCCAACTAGACGTGGCCTTCTCTATGAAGGATTTGGATGCAGCAAAGACTATTCTTGGGATGAAGATCAGCCGAGAGAGAGAGTCCAACCTGCTACACTTGTCCCAAAAGAAGTACATTCACAGGGTACTTCAGCGTTTCGGGATGGACGGGTCGAAGAAAGTGAGTTGTCCCCTTGCGGCTCACTTTAAGTTCACTGAGAAGCAGTGTCCATCTACCGAGGACAAAAAAGAAGATATAGAGTGGGTTCCATATGCCTCAGCTGTGGGAAGCCTTATGCATGCTATGGTGTGTACGAGGCCAGACACCGCTCATGCAGTTGGCACAGTTAGCAGGTACCTTCCAAATCCTGGAAGGGTACATTAGAGTGCGGTCAAGTGGATTCTATGATACCTTCAGGACACTGCTGATTGGAGACTTTCTTTTGGTGGTGACGAGCCGAAGCTGGTTGAGTATACCGACGCTGATATGGCTGGAGATGTAGACACGAGGCGATCGACTTCGGGCTATGTGATGATGTTTGTTGGAGGAGCGGTATCGTGGTAGTCGTAATTTCAGAAGTGTGTTGTCTTGTCGATGACAGAGGCAGAGTACATTGCGACAACGGAGACTTGTAAGGAGTTGCTGTCACGCCCCGCTTCCGTAGGAGCGATCGTCCTCGCTAAGGTGTGAAGCCATACGAGCCTAGATTGCGCTCGTGCAAGGCAGTTTCATAACGACCGATTACATCGGCGGCGACGGGGTCGTCGCACAGAAGTCCCAAGCAGAAATATTGAACATGCAGCAAAAATTTAAAGGCAAAACATAAGTTATTCAAAAGAACTCTTTACTGATATTGAACTATGATATTACAATGGACGCAAGGCCTTGATTACAAGTCTCTCGTCCTCACTTTTTTCTCTCATTTTACAAGTCACTCTGCTCTCTCTCATCTCTCAATACAATTGCTTGAGCCAACGGAAGTTTCGGAAGGCGAGGTCCATACATTATGTCCTATATAAGTCTTGAGTTCACGCAGCCGCACGCTTCGACTCGCTAAGGAACTCCGTGCCTCGACGTATCCAAGCGAGCTCCGCGCCACGAGCTTCTACCTGTGCCTGCACATAGAAACTGTGTGGGTGTCAGTACTCAACTGTACTGGTGGAGTGAGCTCCTCGCCCACCCATACTAAATCGACACGTTCATTTACTTTGTGTATTACAAGTCCCTTTCGATTGTCTTGCTAGTCTTGTCTTAGGATCAGTTTTTAAGACTTGACGTCTAACCAACTCGTTATGCGACGACATAGTCGTGCTATCATGTCAACGTGTAATTCACTCGAGGCAGTGCCTCATCGCCTACGTACTCGACCAAACTTCAACTCGGGACGGTAGGGTCGTGCCATACTCTATTCGTAACTTCAACATATTCGGGACGGTGCTTCGCCGAGGAGCAACTTATGCGAACTCGGCCGTGCCAAGACTTTTACTTAAACTCAAGTGCCTCTAGACCAATTCTCGTGTGCGATCGACGTTAAGGGGGGACGACTCGTGCAGGTCGTGCCTCTAGACCTTGCTTAGACTTGTTCGTGCTTCAAGATTGAGGCCGTGCCTAACGACTCCCTGACTTAGCCAACTTTTACATTACGGTCCTTTCGACTTAAAGTGATGGCACTCGACTTAACTTATGCAAACTTAGGCCAACAATGCCGATACGCGAAAGCCAATACGCGAATGCCAATATTGATACGCGAAAGCCAATACTTGATACGCGAAAGCCACTACGTGAATGCCACTATGCGAAAGCTACTACGCGAATGCCAATATTGATACGCGAAAGCCTTGCTTAGTGCCGAAGCACGTGTCTTGCTGACATAAGCTATAACTTATTCCTTCCGTGGTTGGCACTAACGGGATTACATCTTGCTGACTTGATACATGTCGTGCTAGACCGTCTCATGATTCGACCGACGTCGTGCTAGTACTTGACGCTATCCAAAGATAAACACGCGGATTGTCGCTCTTGCCGACACATCTATATAAACTAGTCACTAGCGCCCAGCACTATAATGGACTTCCTTTGTTCATGGCATACTCTTTACTAATCCACCGTAGCTCGTGCCTTAGACAGACCTGGTTCTATAGGCGACGCTATCGATCAAGTCATATACTTTATACGACGAGCCTTGTTCTTAAGGGACTACGCGACTTGACAACCGCAGATAGAGCGAGACAGTGCTAGAAATGGCTTCGATAGCCCAACATAACTCTTGTCTAACTTATTTGGGCAGTGACTCGACGAGCAAAGGCTACGCCGAGCTCCGCATCGAAGGAACGTACCGTGCACGCGTTCGACTTGAACAACCAAGTTCTCGAGTGCTTAGACTTAAGCCAACGAGCCGTGCAAGACGACTTAACTCGTGGGACATACGAAGGCTATGCCAAGCCTTGGACGACGGGACTGTGCATACATTATCAAGAATTCATGCAGGCGACGCCTATGACTTAGGCCAACACAAGCGTTAGGGCAAAACGACGGGACAGTGCATGCTTTATCAAGCATTCAAGCGAGCGACGCCTATGACTTAGGCTTATTCGAGTGTTGGGGCAACTTAGCAACTTAGGCCAACTTCCTTCTCCCAAGCCACGGGACGAAGGATCGAGTGTCATTTGAAAGCACGCTGAGCCGACTTCTAAGCAGACCGTGGGACCATTTTTCATGTTCTAAGACATTTCGACGGGTCGGGATTATTTCCTTAGCTATGTGGATGCGTAGCTTTTATATTGGCCTACTTGTGCAAGTTGAAAATATGCGAGTTATTAAGTGAAGGCTAAGATGAGGCGAGTTCACCGAAACTATCCCACCTGAGCGAGGAGTCGTCTCGACCGTGCGAGCCTTCGAGTAGCCGTTGCGAGGCTAAGTCCGAACGCCGTCAGCATTTCGATTTCCTCCGATTGACTTTGCAGGACGGGACACTACATCATACACCACTCAGAACAAGTCTCGTCCTCGAGATTTTCCTGAAGGCAAGCCATCCTACCATTTCTATGCCCAAAACTTAATCGAGCCTAGACACGGAACTATCACAGTCGTAGGGGTACGCCAGAACTTATCGTATACACTCCGCCTACGCGTTTCCTTGGTTCCGAGCCACGCTCGCATGACTATCAATCTTTCCATTAACATGATTTTAAAATCCTCGACCATTTCCATTCTTCAAGTCTCGCTTGAACTCAACGTCTCACTTGGCTGGATCGTACACGCATTCTAAGCATCCCCAAAATACATGCATTCAGCCAAGCCGTATGATAGAGAATTCGTCATTTTCACTCGAGTCGTATTGTGCACATATGCATGCGTCCCTGAATATATGCATGTCAGCCGAATCTCGTAAGGGGTATTCCTATTCTCGTGATTCATACTATCCATCCATGGCAATCCTCAAGATCAGTCTTACGTTTGATAACTCTTGAAAACAGGGCGTCTCGCCTAACCGCTAGGCCATCTTTTCGAGGCTAAGTCAATATCAGGATTAGAATTATAGTTCCCCAACAATAATGCCAACACTGATCCCAATCCTAGGGTCAAACCAAAGTCGATAGTACGGGATTTTTCTACCCAAGCTCGTGTCACTCAGATTTCTAAACATCGAGCACGATCACCTATTCGCATCAATGCATTCGTTGCGCATATTCGAATCCATTCAAATCACCAATTTTAACCAATTTATGTATCCGATCACGAGGTCATCTAGCTCGACAATACGTTGTACCCCAATCTCACGAGAGTCCGATTATCCACGGTGGTTCATGAATCACCATGCAACGCTTCCGCGGAATAATCATTCTTATCTGGACGTAACTCTTGTTTGAGTCTAGACTCATTCATTTTCGATACGCGGATTGGACCTACTCAATCCTTAAGTTCGACCGTCACGCACGCTAAGTCATTCTCGAGTTCACCTTCGCGTTAAAACCACAAGCCGAAGCACACAAATTGCCACGCCATGCTAGTTCAATCACCCCTGTTGTATGAATCACCATACCAGCGCTCACGCGGAGTGATCGCCCTAATCGGTGCGACGCATGTGCGAGGCTAGAGTTGCGCTCTGTAGCTCTCCTTTCCGTAATTTTTTTAAATATTTCATTATTATTTATTTTATTTAAATGGTGATTTCTAGAAGGTTAGAATTTATTATTTAGTTAATTATTACGGTAGATGATTTTTAGCCATGGTTGAGTTTTGAAGTACCAGATGACTAGGAATCATGGCACGAGTAGTGCAGTGACGTGCTTCGACTAGTGTATTAGCCATGCCAAGGAAGGCCAAGCCATAGGGATGCCCCAACTAGGAAAACCAGGCTAAGTTGTGACATGACCATTATAAATAGTTTAATTATTTATATTTAATATTATTTGACATTAGGAGACCCGGTGGTACCAAACCAGCCCGGACTGGACCCGAACTGAGCTCAAGCCCATGTAGTCATGCGGCACGTCCAATGACATACGTGTTGACGTATTTTGTAAGATGGTGTTGTATTCCATTTTAATAAATTGATGAATATTTCTAAGTATTCATATTTAAATATTATAAATATTATTATTAGTGATATTCAGTAACTTTTGTATAAAATAGGTCCTCACATATTTTGGAGTTTTAGACTGAACATAATGGTTTATATACACCATTATTGATTTATGGAATTTTATTATTATTATTATTATTATTATTATTATTATTATTATTATTGTTATTATCATTATTATTTTGTTGAGGAAATTATTAATGTTTGTTATATTATTTCTGTCAAATAAATATATTATATATATGGGTGTAAACGTGAACATATCATATATGAGGGTGTATGTGTGCATATATATACGTATATAATGTATATAAATATATGAGTGTATGTATATATAAATATATAAATGTATGAATATATGTATATGTATTATTTGTTGAATAGAATAAGTTTTATTTGTAAATATAGATAAATAGAATAAAATATGTAATTACATATATATATGGGTATACGTATAAATAAATATGTATATGAAATTGTGTGTAAATATATATGTATATATGTACATAAGTATTTATGTATATATACATATACATATATATATGTATAGGAATAAACAAAAAAAATAGAAAAAGAAAAAGAAAGAAAAAAACAATAGAACCCAGCCCATATCCGAGCCCAGCCCGCTCAATCCAATCCCAAGCCAACTGAACAGTACAATCCCGACCCCCCCTCTGTGCATTACCGAAAGAAAACATGTATAAGAGGATCGAGGGAGGAGGAGAAAACCTAAAACCCTAATTTCGAACTCCACCGCACCGACACCCCTGTCCCCAACGACCTCCCCCAGCCTAGGGCGCCGCCGCGCGCGGCCACGAGTCGCCGGCGGTAGGCCGGACGACCGCGCGTGCGCGCGCGTGCCTTGTGAGAGACAGCAACATATGGCTGCGCGAGACCGACTTCGCGATAGCTTTTCATCGCGCTCGGTCGATCAATGGTCGAACCGTCTTCGCAGGTAATCCGACAACCTAGCCCTCTTTGTCTTCCTTCAGGTAGATATAATTATTTAGCGATGTACACGTGGTAAATCGAGTGCCAAAACTCGGAAAAACCTGCTTACAAACAGACTAAAACCCAGCCCAAATACCCATGTTGGAAGGACGTTTCTGGTCAAACCAATAACCAGTTTAGAATTCTATCTGAACAATTATTTATACAACATGTAGGGCTTCCTAACCTATTTTGTAGATTTAACTTTTATGTAGTATACGCAGAGAAAACAGATTTCAAAATCAAGAATTTATCATTAAAAACTGTTTTTCAAAAATCATAAAATCCTTCCACACGACGTACGTCCCGCCATTTCGGGCGACGTGGTCGCGCACCGAAAGCATCGAAAGGTGCGTAACGGCTTCGTAGTCGTGTGGGCTTTGACAGAATTCAAATTGGTCGCGTATGTACGACGAATTTGATACGTATCCGTCGAAATTCACCGTATCGTGCACTTTGTAAATTTTCTAATTACTTTGTGCACGCTCGTCAGATCGAGACGAAACTTGCGCCAGCAGAACCGTATCATTTTTTTGGTCCTGTATGCCAAGTTTGGTCCAATTCTGAGACAGTTGAATCGTACGTCGTTTTGCGGGCCCTACGGTCCCACTCAACGGGCGATTTTGTGCACGGCCCGCCAAAATCCAACTCTGGACATACGGTTGGGTTCGTATCGGAAAACCGGATCCGTAGAAATATAGTTTGACGAATTTAGAGATCGTTGGCTCTGGTACGCTTTTCGGTGCAAAGTGGGTCCAACGGCGGATATCTTTTTTGCCCGAAATTACCGTTTTACCCCTGTGTCCAGAATTGGACTTAAGGACAGGCAATCCTAGCTAATTTGACTATTCTGAGAACATTGGTAATGTTTATTTCAGCTTTCGGAGATATTTATGGATTGTGGACTTTATGGCGTACCAGTTGTCGGTATCTTATTTGTTCTTCGTGCTACCTCCAGGCAAGTATACCTTGTCTCCCTCTACAGTTTATTTACATGCATATTTCTATTAGTATATAGTTTTACTAGTTGGTTATTACTTGTGATTTGTATATCGTACATGCCAGTATAGCTATAGTCCTTATACATGGTTAGTCTTGTTAGCTCATATTGGATTGGTTCTCTCGTGTATCGTGATTGGGTCGTGTCGGGTCTTCACCTGTGTCTTGACTGAGTCGTGTCTGTAAGTCTGTGTAAGTGAACTGCTACTCTTTGTCTTTCCCACAACCTGTGAGTCCACACACGGGGCGAGGGTTGCCTTTGCACCTGCGAGTCCACATTCGGAGCGAGAGTGACTTGTCTTGAAACAAACCTGCGAGTCCACATTCGGAGCGAGGGTTGGTTTTCCATTGATCTACCAGCAGTTCATTTATGCATACTTGATCCCGTATCCGTGTTCATAGTTACCTGTCAGTAGTCACATGTCAGTTTCCTGTGTAGTTCCTGTTTATACCCTGTATATATTATTGCCTGATTAAACTGTTAGATATGCATATTTTATGTATCTTGCTAGTCCTCTGAGGACCTGATGATCTCTTTAGGTTTAGCGACTACATGGAGTTAGTTAGCAGAGCAGGATGATGGAGGATTGCGATGCATGATACAGGTATTTGCTTGTGATATTTTTTATTATCCTCTCGTGCTTTATATTCAGTACCATAATATTTTCTGCTTATTTTATAGACTCATATCATTCTTAGAGTCTAATCGAACAATATGCTAATGGGCTGCAGACCATGACCCATACTTGTTCATTCTTGTTTATACGATTCATGTGGATTGAGATATAGTTTAGATTAGAAATGATACCATGACCTTGACAGCTTATACGTACTCGAGTCGGGCTGGAGTTCGCTCGATACGTAGCTGGCTTGCTCACGAGCTCGCGTCCGAAAAGCGGGTGCGGGTCGTGACAAGTTTTTGTGGTAGCCCATGCAGGTCAGAGCATATCATATCGGTTACGTAACTGTACTGATACGAGCCTGCGACCATGACTAAACCCTTAGAAATCTCAATCCACACTGCCTTGAAAATTCTCCTAGAAATTCTCTACGTCCTTGAAAACTCCATACTTGCTCGCGATTATACTTCCTTGCTTTATGTACCATTGATTCTCGTCCCTTTTATTTTGAAGTGACGAACGATCATGCTATCTAGGATTCATCAGAATTTCTTAAATTATAGTATATATTGCTTGACTATTGAATATTGGTTGTTTATAGATATGAGGATTATAGTTGCCATATGCCTAGATATCTGCGGGTAGAATTGTTATCAACTAGTTAGAAGATTATAAGATTATATTGACCGTGTTTTGAGGAGTAGTGTGACCAAAGGTGGGTAGAAGTCCTCAATTATTCGGAGATATAAAACGGCTAAAGAAGGTTATAAATATTTTTCTGAGAAATTAAATTTGAAGAGATTAAAGAAGTAGTGGATTTATTTTTTATTATTATTTAGAATTTTAAGCATGTTTATGAGTTAGAATTTCGAGGAAGAAATTATTTTAAGGTGGGTAGATTTGTAGCTCCCCTTTCCGGAATTTTTCTAAATATTTTATTATTATTTATTTTATTTAAATGGTGATTTCTAGAAGGTTAGAATTTATTATTTAGTTAATTATTACGATAGATGATTTTTAGCCATGGTTGAGTTTTGAAGTACCAGATGACTAGGAATCATGGCACGAGTAGTGCAGTGACGTGCTTCGACTAGTGTATTAGCCATGCCAAGGAAGGCCAAGCCATAGCGATTCCCCAATTAGGAAAACTAGGCTAAGTTGTGACATGACCATTATAAATAGTTTAATTATTTATATTTAATATTATTTGACATTAGGAGACCCGGTGGTACCAAACCAGCCCGGACTGGACCCGAACTGAGCTCAAGCCCATGTAGTCATGCGGCACGTCCAATGACATACGTGTTGACGTATTTTGTAAGATGGTGTTGTATTCCATTTTAATAAATTGATGAATATTTCTAAGTATTCATATTTAAATATTATAAATATTATTATTAGTGATATTCAGTAACTTTTGTATAAAATAGGTCCTCACATATTTTGGGGTTTTAGACTGAACATAATGGTTTATATACACCATTATTAATTTATGGAATTTTATTATTATTATTATTATTATTATTATTATTATTATTGTTATCATTATTATTTTGTTGAGGAAATTATTAATGTTTGTTATATTATTTCTGTCAAATAAATATATTATATATGGGTGTAAACGTGAACATATCATATATGAGGGTGTATGTGTGCATATATATATACGTGTATAATGTATATAAATATATGAGTGTATGTATATATAAATATATAAATGTATGAATATATGTATATGTATTATTTGTTGAATAGAATAAGTTTTATTTGTAAATATAGATAAATAGAATAAAATATGTAATTACATATATATGTGGGTATACGTATAAATAAATATGTATATGAAATTGTGTGTAAATATATATGTATATATGTACATAAGTATTTATGTATATATATATATATATATAAATATATATATATATATATATATATATATATATATATATATATATATATATATATATATATATATATATATATATAAAATATATATATATATATATATATATATATATATATATATATATATATATATATATATATATATATATATTATATATATATATATATATATATTATATATATATATATATATATATATTTTATATATATATATATATATATATATATATATATATATATATATATTATATATATATATATATATATATATATATATATATATATATATATATATAGGAATAAACAAAAGAAATAGAAAAAGAAAAAGAAAGGAAAAAACAATAGAACCCAGCCCATATCCGAGCCCAGCCCGCTCAATCCAATCCCAAGCCAACCGAACAGTACAATCCTGACCCCCCCTGTGCATTACCGAAAGAAAACATGTATAAGAGGATCGAGGGAGGAGGAGAAAACCTAAAACCCTAATTTCGAACTCCACAGCGCCGACACCCCTGTCCCCAGCGACCTCCCCCAGCCTAGGGCGCTGCCGCGCACGGCCACGAGTCGCCGGCGGCAGGCCGGACGACCGCGCGTGCGCGCACGTGCCTTGTGAGAGACAGCAACATATGGCTGTGCGAGACCGACTTTGCGATAGCTTTTCGTCGCGCTCGGTCGATCAATGGTCGAACCGTCTTCGCAGGTAATCCGACAACCTAACCCTCTTTGTCTCCCTTCAGGTAGATGTAATTATTTAGCGATGTACGCGTGGTAAATCGAGTGCCAAAACTCGGAAAAACCTGCTTACAAACAGACTAAAACCCAGCCCAAATACCCATGTTGGGAGGCCGTTTCTGGTCAAACCAATGACCAGTTTAGAATTCTATCTGAACAACTATTTAGACAACATGTAGTGCTTCCTAACCTATTTTGTAGATTTAATTTTCATGTAGTATACGCAGAGAAAACAGATTTCAAAATCAAGAATTTATCATTAAAAACTGTTTTTCAAAAATCATAAAATCTTTCCACATGACGTGCGTCCCGCCATTCCGGGCGACGTGGTCGTGCACCAAAAGCATCGAAAGGTGCGTAACGGCTTCGTGGTCGTGTGGGCTTGGACGGAATTCAAATTGGTCGCGTGTGCGCGACGAATTTGATGCGTATCCGTCGAAATTCACCGTATCGTACACTTTGCAAATTTTCCAATTACTTTGTGCACGCTCGTCAGATCGAGACGAAACTTGCGCCAGCAGAACCGTATCATTTTTTTGGTCCTGTATGCCAAGTTTGGTCCAATTCTGAGACAGTTGAATCGTACGTCGTTTTGCGGGTCCCACGGTCCCACTCAACGGGCGATTTTGTGCACGGCCTGCTGAAATCCAACTCTGGACATACGGATGGGTTCGTATCAGAAAACCGGATCCGTAGACATATAGTTTGACGACTTTAGAGACCGTTGGCTTTGGCACGCTTTTCGGTGCAAAGCGGGTCCAACGTCGGACATCATTTTTGTCCGAAATTACCGTTTTGCCCCTGTGTCCAGAATTGGACTTAAGGACAGGCAATCCTGGCTAATTTGACTATTCTGAGAACATTAGTAATGTTTATTTCAGCTTTCGGAGACATTTGTGGATTGTGGACTTTATGGCGTACCAGTTGTCGGTATCTTATTTGTTCTTCGTGCTACCTCCAGGCAAGTATACCTTGCCTCCCTCTACAGTTTATTTACATACATATTTCTATTAGTATATAGTTTTACTAGTTGGTTATTACTTGTGATTTGTATATCGTACATGCCAGTATAGCTATAGTCCTTGTACATGGTTAGCATTGTTAGCTCATATTGGATTGGTTCTCTCGTGTATCGTAATTGGGTCGTGTCGGGTCTTCACCTGTGTCTTGACTGAGTCGTGTCTGCAAGTCTGTGTGAGTGAACTACTATTCCTTGTCTTTTCCACAACCTACGAGTCCACACACGGGACGAGGGTTGCCTTTGCACCTGCGAGTCCATATTCGGGACGAGGGTGACTTGTCTTGAAACTAACCTGCGAGTCCACATTCGGGACGAGGGTTGGTTTTCCATTGATCTACCAGCAGTTCATTTATGCATACTTGTCCCATATCCGTGTTCATAGTTACCTGTCAGTAGTCACATGTCAGTTTCCTGTCTAGTTCCTGTTTATACCCTGTATATATTATTGCCTGATTAAACTGTTAGATAGGCATGTTTTATGTATCTTGCTAGTCCTCTGAGGACCTGATGATCTCTTCAGGTTTAGCGACTACATGGAGTTAGTTAGCAGAGCAGGATGGTGGAGGATTGCGATGCATGATACAGGTATTTGCTTGTGATATTTTTTTATTATCCTCTCGTGCTTTATATTCAGTACCATGATATTTCCTGCTTATTTTATAGACTCATATCATTCTTAGAGTCTAATCGAACAATATGCTAATGGGCTGCAGACCATGACCCATACTTGTTCATTCTTGTTTATACGATTCATGTGGATTGAGATATAGTTTAGATTAGAAATGATACCATGACCTTGACAGCTTATACGTACTCGAGTCGGGCTGGAGTTCGCTCGATACGTAGCTGGCTTGCTCACGAGCTCGCATCCGAAAAGCGGGTGTGGGTCATGACACGCTCGCATAAGACAAGAATGTCGAAGTTGTGGTTATCGACGAAGCAAATCCAAACATTTTATTTCCATCCAAGTCAAGATTCTAATTTGATAGTCTGACCATCATTCATTTAACTAGAAAATCCTCTAGCCACATCTATATTTTCTTCGACACGTTTCAATATCCCGAGTATAGCATCCAGCGGAACAATGACATTTGTACGATCATCATTTGTCGAGTCAGAGTACCCTCGAGTTATCGCATATCGATCTTTGATACGCCTCAATACCATCGATGATATGCGTAACCTGACGATCTTTCTTTGCAACCAATTTCGAGTCGTGCGACTAATGCTATTGTCCGAGTTGGATATTCCATAATCTCCTCGATATTCAAGATCAAGTTCGGTCGCTATTCCTCAAGCTAGTTTCAAGATCGTTGTCCAAAACTCAAGTCACATTTATTTGACTCAATCCAAAATCGTACGCACGATCCTCTAAGTTTTCTCGATCCAGACATTCGCTTGTTTCACCGTTCCGAATCATTTTCTAACTCGCGTTGCCCATTCACAAGTTGTCCGAATGACATCTCGTTCGGGACACACGAAGTCATGATCAACTAAGCGTGACGCAATCTAAGGCTATGCGCGATCGCATTGCCTCGCCGACGTACTCGCTGTTACTCGTAATCCTTAATTTTGTTCGAATTATTTCCAAGAAAATCCATACACCACTCGGATTCAAGCCATCTGATCTAGATCCTCAATCACATTCGCATCATTCGCTAAGACATCTTTCAGATTCGTTCGACGAATCTCTTGCGTAATCGCTCACATCGTCTCGACGTACTAAGTCGTTCGTACTATTTCCTCAAAATCTAAGTCAATCTTTCATGTACGCCTAAGCGTTAGCTCGATAGCGTTCCTATCGATATACACGCTAAGTGTACCTCCATTCTCGACTGAGCGATACTTAATATTACTCGTGACTCGTTTGCACCAAAAGGTCGAGGTGCGCGATATGCGGCACAACTTAGCCAAAAGGCCGTGTGCATAGCTATCCCGTGCGGACTATATTCGAGCTTGCATGCTTATTTGTTAATGTCGATGTAGGACTATTCGGGCACGCATGCGACATGTTAACTTAACACGTATTTTCTATCAAGTCAAGTTTGATATCGTTCGGCACAAAGGCCTACCAATGTGTCCGGCAATGGCCTATCGATGCGTTCGAGTGAACGCATGCACGAGCTTTTGAAAATATTTAGACTTATTGTATAGACATGTCGAGGGACATTCGAGAGAGAGCGCACACTTCTTTTTCCAACGATGAGCTTTCAAAACTAAGAAATTCGATGTGAAGTCCAAGGACGTAAAGTCGTGCTCTGATACCATTATGTCATGCCCCGCTTCCGTAGGAAGAGATCGTCCTCGCTAAGGCATGATGCCGTACGAGCCTAGATTACGCTCGTGCAAGGCAATTTCATAACGGTCGATTACATCGGCGGCGACGGGGTCGTCGCACAGAAGTCCCAAGCAGAAACATTGAACATGCAACAGAAATTTAAAGGCAAAACACAAGTTATTCAAAAGAACTCTTTATTGATATTGAACAATGATATTACAATGGGTGCAAGGCCTTGATTACAAGTCTCTCGTGCTCACCTTTCTCTCTCATTTTACAAGTCACTCTACTCTCTCTCATCTCTCGATACAATTGCTTGAGCCAGCGGAAGCTTCGGAAGACGATTGTCCATACATTATGTCCTGTATAAGTCTTAAGTTCACGTGGCCGTACGCTTCGACTCGCCTAGGAACTCCATGCCTCGACGTATCCAAGTGAGCTTCGCGCCACGAGCTTCTACCTGTGCCTGCACATGGAAACTGTGTGGGTGTCAGTACTCAACTGTATTGGTGGAGTGAGCTCCTCGCCCACCCATACAAAACCGACACATTCATTTACTTTATGTATTACAAGTCCCTTTCGATTGTCTTGCTAGTCTTGCCATAGGATCAGTTTTTAAGACTTGACATCTAACCAACTCGTTATGCGACGACATAGTCGTGCTACCATGTCAACGTGTAATTCGCTCGAGGCAGTGCCTCATCGCCTACGTACTCGACCAAACTTCAACTCAGGACGGCAGGGTCGTGCCATACTCTATTCGTAACTTTACCATATTCGGGACGGTGCTTCGCCGAGGAGCAACTTATGCGAACTCGACCGTACCAAGACTTTTACTTAAACTCAAGTGCCTCTAGACCAATTCTCGTGTGCGATCGACGTCAAGGGGGACGACTCATGCAGGTAGTGCTCTAGACCTTGCTTAGACTTGTTCGTGATTTAAGATTGAGGTCGTGCCTAATGACTCCCTGACTTAGCCAACTTCATTACGGTCCTTTCGACTTAAAGTGATGGCACTCGACTTAACTTATGCAAACTTAGGCCAACAATGCCGATACACGAAAGCCAATACGCGAATGCCAATATTGATACACGAAAGCCAATACTTGATACGTGAAAGCCACTACGCGAATGCCAATATTGATACGCGAAAGCCAATACTTGGTACGCGAAAGCCACTACGCGAATGCCAATATTGATACGCGAAAGCCTTGCTTAGTGCCGAAGCACGTGTCTTGCTGACATAAGCTATAACTCATTCCTTCCGTGGTTGGCACTAACGGGATTACATCTTGCTGACTTGATACATGTCGTGCTAGACTGTCTCATGATTCGACCGACGCCATGCTAGTACTTGACGCTATCCAAAGGCAAACACGCGGATTGCCGCTCTTGCCGACACATCTATATGAACTAGTCACTAGCATCCAGCGCTATAATGGACTTCCTTTGTTCGTGGCATACTCTTTACTAATCCACCGTAGCTCGTGCCTTAGACAAACCTGGTTCTATAGGCGACGCTATCGCTCAAGTCATATACTTTATACGATGAGCCTTGTTCTTAAGGGACTACGCGACTTGACAACCGCAGATAGAGCGGGACAGTGCTAGAAATGGCTTCGATAGCCCAACATAACTCTTGTCTAACTTATTCTGGCAGCGACTCGACGAGCAAAGGCTATGCCGAGCTCTGCATCGAGGGAACGTGCCGTGCACACGTTCGACTTGAACAACCAAGTTCTCGAGTGCCTAGACTTAAGCCAACGAGACGTGCAAGATGACTTAACTCGCAGGATGTGCAAAGGCTATGCCAAGCCTTGGACTACGGGACCGTGCATACATTATCAAGCATTCACGCGGGCGACACCTATGACTTAGGCCAATACAAGCATTGGGGAAAAATGACGGGACAGTGCATGCTTTATCAAGCATTCAAGCGGGCGACGCCTATGACTTAGGCTTATTCGAGTGTTGGAGGAACTTAGCAACTTAGGCCAATTTCCTTCTCCCAAGCCACGGGATGAAGGATCGAGTGTCATTTGAAAGCACGCTGAGCCGACTTCTAAGCAGACCGTGGGACCATTTTTTATGTTCTAAGATATTTCAACGGGTCGAGATTATTTCCTTAGCTATGTGGATGCGTAGCTTTTATATTGGCCTACTTGTGCAAGTTGAAAATATACGAGTTATTAAGTGAAGGCTAAGATGAGGCGAGTTCACCGAAACTACCCTACCTGAGCGAGGAGTCACCTCGACCGTGCGAGCCTTCGAGTAGCCGTTGCAAGGCTAAGTCCGAACGTCGTCGGCGTTTCGATTTCCTTCGATTAACTTTGCGGGACGGGGCACTACAGTTGCTGTGGATGAAAAAGCTATTGCAGGAAATAGGGCTGAAGAAGAGCAGTACTTGCTTTGTGATAGCCAGAGTACCATTTACCTTGTGAAGAACAGACATT